>CM059784.1:29747500-29950000 GCA_030435695.1 Brachymystax lenok tsinlingensis | reverse complement strand
TCCATAGAATCAAATCTAAATAATCAAATCTACATAATCAAATCTATATAATCAATTCAATACTCATCTCATAAATATTTAGGTCAAAAGAGTTGATCTTAACAAAGGAAACAGAGGAACTAACAGTACAGATAGATAGCAAGCAATAACAACTCTACCATAGAGGAACTAACAGTACAGATAGATAGCAATAACAACTCTACCATAGAGGAACTAACAGTACAGATAGATAGCAATAACAACTCTACCATAGAGGAACTAACAGTACAGATAGATAGCAATAACAACTCTACCATAGAGGAACTAACAGTACAGATAGATAGCAATAACAACTACCATAGAGTAACTAACAGTACAGATAGATAGCAATAACAACTCTACCATAGAGGAACTAACAGTACAGATAGATAGCAAGCAATAACAACTCTACCATAGAGGCACTAACAGTACAGATAGATAGCAATAACAACTCTACCATAGAGGAACTAACAGTACAGATAGATAGCAATAACAACTCTACCATAGAGGAACTAACAGTACAGATAGATAGCAATAACAACTCTACCATAGAGGAACTAACAGTACAGATAGATAGCAAGCAATAACAACTCTACCATAGAGGAACTAACAGTGCAGATAGATAGCAATAACAACTATACCATAGAGGAACTAACAGTACAGATAGATAGCAATAACAACTCTACCATAGAGGAACTAACAGTACAGATAGATAGCAATAACAACTCTACCATAGAGGAACTAACAGTACAGATAAATAGCAATAACAACTCTACCATAGAGGAACTAACAGTACAGATAGCAAGCAATAACAACTCTACCATAGAGGAACTAACAGTACAGATAGATAGCAATAACAACTCTACCATAGAGGAACTAACAGTACAGATAGATAGCAATAACAACTCTACCATAGAGGAACTAACAGTACAGATAGATAGCAATAAAAACTCTACCATAGAGGAACTAACAGTACAGATAAATAGCAATAACAACTCTACCATAGAGGAACTAACAGTACAGATAGATAGCAATAACAACTCTACCATAGAGGAACTAACAGTACAGATAGATAGCAATAACCACTCTACCATAGAGGAACTAACAGTACAGATAGATAGCAATAACCACTCTACCATAGAGGAACTAACAGTACAGATAAATAGCAATAACTACTCTACCATATAGGAACTAACAGTACAGATAGATAGCAATAACAACTCTACCATAGAGGAACTAACAGTACAGATAGATAGCAATAACAACTCTACCATAGAGGAACTAACAGTACAGATAGATAGCAATAACAACTCTACCATAGAGGAACTAACAGTACAGATAGATAGCAAAAATCGGATCCAAAAATAACATCAAGGGGTTAGAAATTCAGGGCTTAAAAACAAAGGTGTCATTGTACACTGTCGATTCATGTTTTCTTTCAAATAGTTTTTGGTTCCCTGCACAGCCTCATAGAGGATTTAGAACATGTTTCTAACCTCTCTAGATTAAACTGAAGTATGATAAGTGCCCCATATTATGTATTCGATCACTGAAAAATGCAACCTTTACATTACCATGTAGTTTACCAATACAATGTTCTGACGGTGAAGTGGACATACTGTGTGTGTGTAAGACTGTCTCAGTCAGGGGGTCAAGCTAAAGTCACACAAGCACATGTCCGTTAAATGTATGTAGTATGTATGGATGAGAAGTGGGAGTGGAAGCCTAAGTATTGTTGTCCAGTAGTTTACTCCAAGTAGGGGAGGGGTGGTTAGGGGAAAATAATAAAGAAGGAAAATATATTTAAAATTATATACAATACCACTCAAAAGTTTGGACACACCTACTCATTCTAGGGTTTTTCCTTATTTTTACTATTTTCTACATTGTAGAATAAAACTATGAAATAACACATATGATACCATGTAAATTAAAATGTAAATGTTGTCTCATTCACCATTCAATTTCTTAGAGGGGGAGTGTACTAAAAGAGAGAAAACAGGAGGAGTGGGGAGGAGGGGGGAGGAGGATGAGTGAGCATTTGTTGTCTCGTTCCTTTGGAATTCTGGGGCAGAGTAGCTCATTGATCCAATCCTCCTAGAGAGAGGGGGGAGACAAGACCTGTTCCATCCCCAACAGACAACCACTCTGATGGCTATTAAGATACAACCCCCCTCCCTTCTCCCTCCCGCCCTCCCTCCAGCACAGGTCCCACACAGCCCCCAGCAGCACAACAGGTGGCACATTAATAGTTTTTAGGGCTCACTGTATCTGGATGACATCCCCCTGCACTGTGCAAAGGTAGACTGTGCTGCTATCTAGAAGAAAAAGAAACGCACACCTATATAGGCGAGGTGCTGGCTAGCAGAATGGAAAACTAGAAAATAAAGAAGAGCCGCACACTCTAGGAGCTCAGATGCAAAAAAGATTTTATGTCCAACGTTTCGACAGGCAAGCTGTCTTCATCATGACATTTATTAAGAGTCTGCAACCTTTCTCGCTCTCTCCCCCGTATCTCTCTTCTCTCATGTAATATTTTCCCTCCTCCTACTCCGCCTCCTCCTCCTCCTCCCCTTCTTCCTTCTCCTTCTCTCACCTCTGCTTTGAGAGCCGTCTCTCTCTCTCCTCTCTCTCTTTTTCTCTCATTCTCTCTTTCCTGTTTGCCTCTCTCCGTCTTTCTCCTTCTTTTATTATTTCTCTCTCTCTTGCTCTCTAACTTCTCTCTCTCTTCTCTCCCTCTCTCTTTCTCTGTGTGATACTAATCCCAGTTAGCTATCATCGTGCTGAGCAGTACTGAGTAGACAGTCGGATGGGAGGTTACTGCCTGACACAGTGCTGGTTCTAGGGGAGGTTACAGCCTGACACAGTGATGGTTCTATGGGAGGTTACAGCCTGAAACAGTGCTGGAGTGATGGTTCTAGGGGAGGTTACAGCTTGACACAGTGATGGTTCTAGGGGAGGTTACAGCCTGACACAGTGATGGTTCTAGGGGAGGTTACAGCCTGACACAGTGATGGTTCTATGGGAGGTTACAGCCTGACACAGTGCTGGAGTGATGGTTCTAGGGGAGGTTACAGCTTGACACAGTGATGGTTCTAGGGGAGGTTACAGCCTGACACAGTGATGGTTCTAGGGGAGGTTATAGCCTGAAACAGTGATGGTTCTAGGGGAGGTTACAGCCTGAAACAGTGCTGGAGTGATGGTTCTAGGGGAGGTTACAGCTTGACACAGTGATGGTTCTAGGGGAGGTTACAGCCTGACACAGTGATGGTTCTAGGGGAGGTTACAGCTTGACACAGTGATGGTTCTAGGGGAGGTTACAGCCTGACACAGTGATGGTTCTAGGGGAGGTTACAGCTTGACACAGTGATGGTTCTAGGGGAGGTTACAGCCTGAAACAGTGATGGTTCTAGGGGAGGTTACAGCTTGACACAGTGATGGTTCTAGGGGCGGTTACAGCCTGAAACAGTGTTGGGTCTGACTCCTGACACTACAGTTACACACACAGACACAACATGTAATTAAGATGGAACAGGAAACAGTTCTCTCTCTCTCTCTTTTGCAGAACATTTAGCAGGTTTAAAGCTTATTTCTGACAAGTTATAAATAGCTCTCTAAGGTATGCAATGACTGACATGACAAGAGGAACTGATGATGCACTCATCTCATTTCGAAATTGGGGTTTGGGGTTTGGGGTTATGGGTTATGTGTTATGGGTTAGGGGTTAGGGGTTATGGGTTATGGGTTATGGGTAATGGGTTTTGGGTTATGAGTTATGAGTTATGGGGTTTGGGTTTTGGGTTTTGGGTTTTGGGTTTTGGGTTATGGGTTATGGGTTTTGGGTTTTGGGTTTTGGGTTATGGGTTATGGGTTATGGGTTTTGGGTTATGGGTTATGGGTTATGGGTTTTGGGTTTTGGGTTTTGGGTTATGGGTTATGGGTTTTGGGTTATGGGTTATGGGTTATGGGTTATGGGTTATGGGTTTTGGGTTATGGGTTATGGGTTTTGGGTTTTGGGTTTTGGGTTATGGGTTATGGGTAATGGGTTATGGGTTATGGGTTATGGGTTATGGGTTATGGGTTTATGGGTTTTGGGTTATGGGTTATGGATCGAGTCCAGGCTCCAGACAGATGCTGTGATTGAGAACCAGCTAGTCTGAGAGCAGGGCTAAGACAAAAGACTTCGTTCAGTCACGACCAAAAGACATAGAGAGATAGAGAGAGAGAGGGGGAGAAGGGGAGGGTCAGTGGGTCGCATTCTGTCCTGGTATCAGATGACATCATCAGGGTCTCTGTGTGTGTGTGTGTGTGTGTGTGTGTGTGTGTGTGTGTGTGTGTGTGACTTCACTAGAGCTAAATGGAGGGGTGGAAAGGGATGACGCAACTAGAGCCTACTCAGAAATGAATGATGAAGGGGCTTTTATGGCAGAGCCGTGTGTGTGTGTGTGTGTGTGTGTGTGTGTGTGTGTGTAAGACTGTCTCAGCCGGGGGTCAAGCTAAAGTCACACAAGCACATAGATCTGTAGCGGTGAAAGACTTAACATCAACTGAAAGAAGGAAAGAAAGAAAGACAAGAAAACGTACCAAAGTCACAGAGAGAAGAGATGTCTGGTGTCTGTCTGGTCTGGTATCTGTGTGGTCTGGTGTCTGTCTGGCTGATGTGTCTCTGTCTGGTGTCTGTCTGGTGTCTGTCGGTCTGTCTGGTGTGTATATGGACTGGTGTCTATCCGGTCTGGTCTGGTGTCTATCTGGTCTGGTGTCTATCTGGACTGGTGTCTGTCTGTCTGGTGTCTGTCTGTCTGGTGTCCGTCTCTGTGTGTGGTCATCATTCTCTAAATGCTGACTGTACAGTGGGGGACTTGTGTTGACCTGCAGCTTAAACTACTCCACTGGGAAAAGGATGAGAGGAGAGGCGAGGAGAGGGGTGAAGAGGGGAGGAGAGGGAGGAGTGGAGATGAGAGGAGAGGAAAGGGGTGGACAGAGGAGATGAGAGGGGTGGACAGAGGAGATGAGAGGGGTGGACAGAGGAAAGGAAAGGAGTGGACAGAGAGCGGTGGACAGAGGAGAGGGGTGGACAGAGGAGAGGGGTGGACAGAGGAGGGGGTGGACAGAGGAGGGGGGTGGACAGAGGAGAGGGGTGGACAGAGGAGGGGGTGGACAGAGGAGAGAGGTGGACAGAGGAGAGGGTGGACAGAGGAGAGGGTGGACAGAGGAGGGGGTAGACAGAGGAGAGAGGTGGACAGAGGAGAGCGGTGGACAGAGGAGAGGGGTGGACAGAGGAGAGGGGTGGACAGAGGAGGGGGTAGACAGAGGAGAGAGGTGGACAGAGGAGAGCGGTGGACAGAGGAGAGGGGTGGACAGAGGAGAGCGGTGGACAGAGGAGAGGGGTGGACAGAGGAGAGGGGTGGACAGAGGAGAGGGGTGGACAGAGGAGAGAGGTGGACAGAGGAGAGGGGTGGACAGAGGAGAGCGGTGGACAGAGGAGAGGGGTGGACAGAGGAGAGGGGTGGACAGAGGAGGGGGTAGACAGAGGAGAGCGGTGGACAGAGGAGAGGGGTGGACAGAGGAGAGGGGTGGACAGAGGAGAGCGGTGGACAGAGGAGAGGGGTGGACAGAGGAGAGGGGTGGACAGAGGAGAGCGGTGGACAGAGGAGAGGGGTGGACAGAGGAGAGGGGTGGACAGAGGAGGGGGTAGACAGAGGAGAGCGGTGGACAGAGGAGAGGGGTGGACAGAGGAGAGGGTGGACAGAGGAGAAGCGGTGGACAGAGGAGAGGGTGGACAGAGGAGAGAGGGTGGACAGAGGAGAAGCGGTGGACAGAGGAGAGGGGTGGACAGAGGAGAGGGGTGGACAGAGGAGGGGGTAGACAGAGGAGAGCGGTGGACAGAGGAGAGGGGTGGACAGAGGAGAGGGGTGGACAGAGGAGAGAGGTGGACAGAGGAGAGCAGTGGACAGAGGAGAGAGGTGGACAGAGGAGAGAGGTGGACAGAGGAGAGGGGTGGACAGAGGAGAGAGGTGGACAGAGGAGTACTATAGTTAAGTCAGAGGGTTAATGTACTTTAAGAAGGGAGTAGGGAGGGAGGCGAGGTGCAGGGGGGAACAGGACAATAAACAGATTTGAACACCACATAACCCTCCCCCCGCGACCGACCAAATGTCTCCTCTCGTTCCTTAACTCCTCGTCTTTCCCGACCTCTACCCTTCCCTTGTCCTTCCATGTCTCTTTTTCTCCCTCTCCATCTTTCCGTTTCTCTCTCCCTCTGCTTCTCTGTCTCTCTCTCTCTGAGTCAGCAGCACAGCCCCGCCTGACTCTTAACCAAATCACCGTCCTCCTCTGGCCCCACCACAGCCTTTCATTAGACTAAAAGCCCTGCGACACTCACACACACACACTCACACACTCACTCACACACTCACACACACACACTCACACACTCACACACTCACACACACACACACTCACATGCAAATTTGCAGAAGGTTTATGATTGTCAAATGACTGTCAAACACTCCCTAAAACACTTCAGCAAGCAGGCCTTTCTAATCGACCTGACCCGGGTATCCTGGAAGGATATTGACCTCCTCCCATCAGTAGAGGATGCCTGGTTATTCCTCACCATCTTAAATAAGCATGCCCCTTTCAAAAAATCTAGAAGGAGGAACAGATATATCCCTTGGTTCTCTCCAGACCTGACTGCCCTTGACCAGCACAAAAACATCCTGTGGCTTTCTGCATTAGCATCGAATAGCCCCTGTGATATGCAACTTTACAGGGAAGTTAGAAACCAATATAAACAGGCAGTTTTTCAAGCAGAAATGTGCATCCTGTAGCACAAACTCCAAAAAGTTTGGGACACTGTAAAGTCCATGGAGAATAAGAGCACCTCCTCCTAGCTGCCCACTGCACTGAGGATAGGAAACACTGTCACCACCGATAAATCCAGTATAATTGAGAATTTCAAGAAGCATTTTTCTACAGCTGGCCATGCTTTCCACCTGGCTACCCCTACCCCGGTCAACAGCCCTGTACCCCCCACAGAAACTTGCCCAGGCCTCCCCCATTTCTCCTTCACCCAAATCCAGATAGCTGATGTTCTGAAAGAGCTGCAAAGTCTGGACCTCTTCAAATCACCCGGAATAGACAATCTGGACCCTCTCTTTCTAAAATGATCTGCCGAAATTGTTGCAACCCTGAGATTCCCAAAGATTAGAAAGCTGCCGCGGTCATCCCCCTCTTCAAATGGGGAGACACTCTAGACCCAAACTGTTACAGACCTATATTTATCCTACCTTGCCTTTCTAAAGTCAAATCGGACGGCCTGTTGTCCGGACCTCTGGCAGTCTCTATGGGGGTGCCACAGGGTTCAATTCTCGGGCCGACTCTCTTCTCCTGTATACATCAATGATGTTGCTCTTGCTGCTGGTGATTCATTGTGTTAACTAACCTCCAGACGAGCTTCAATCCCATACAACTCTCCTTCCGTGGCCTCCAACTGCTCTTAAATGCAAATAAAACTAAATGCATGCTCTTCAACCGATCGCTGCCCGCACCTGCCCGCCCATTAGGCATCACTACTCTAGACGGTTCTGACTTAGAATATGTGGACAACTACAAATACCTAGGTGTCTGGTTAGACTGTACTCTCCTTCCAGACTCACATTAAGCATCTCCAATCCAAAAGTAAATCTACAATCTGCTTCCTATTTCTCAACAAAGCCTCCTTCACTCATGCTGCCAAACATACCCTCATAAAAATGACCATCCTACCGATCCTTGACTTCGGCAATGTTATTTACAAAATAGACTCAACACTTTGGATGCAGTCTATCACAGTGCCATCCGTTTTGTCACCAAAGCCCCATATACTACCTACCACCCCGACCTGTACGCTGTCGTTGGCTGGCCCTCGCTTCATACTCGTAGCCAAACCCACTGGCTCCAGGTAATCTACAAGTCTTTGCTAGGTAAAGCCCCGCCTTATCTCAGCTCACTGGTCCCCATAGCAGCACCCACCCGTAGCACGAGCTCCAGCAGGTATATCTCACTGGTCACCCCCAAAGCCAATTCCTCCTTTGGCCGGCCTTTCCTTCCAGTTCTCTGCTGCCAATGACTGGAAAAAACTGCAAAAATCACTGAAGCTGGAGACTCATATCTCCCTCACTAACTTTAAGCACCAGCTGTCAGAGCAGCTCACAGATCACTGCACCTGTACATAGCCCATCTGTAAATAGCCCATCCAACTACCTCATCCCCATACTGTACTTATTTATCTTGGCCCTTTGCACCCCAGTATCTCTATTTGCACATTCATCTTCTGCGCATCTACCACCAGTGTTTAAATGCTATATTGTAATTACTTTGCCACCGTGGTCTATTTATTGCCTTACCTCCCCTATCTTACCTCATTTGCACACACTGTATATAGACTTTGTATACTGTATTATTGACTGTATGTTTGTTTACTCCATGTGTAACTCTGTGTTGTTGTGTGTGTCGAACAGCTTTGCTTTATCTTGGCCAGGTTGCAGTTGTAAATGAGAACTTGTTCTCAACTAGCCTACCTGGTTAAATAAAGGGGAAATAAAAATGTAATGAAAAAAAAATGATTAAGTGATTCAAAGAAGAGCAAAGGAGACAGACTGAAATAGAAAAGTAGAGGGAAGGAGCCAGAGAAGTAGAGAGGGGGGAGACATAAGGAGATAGAGAGGGGAAGAGAGAGAAGGAGAGCGGGAGGGGAAGAGAGTGAAGGAAAGGTGGAGAGGAAGAGAGAGAAGGAGAGCGGGAGGGGAGAGTAGAATGAGAGGAGAGGACAGAGAGAAAGAGAAAGGGAGGGGAGGAGAGAGAAAAGGAGAGTGGGAGGGGAGGACAGAGAGAAGGAGAAAGGGAGGGGAGGACAGAGAGAAGGAGAAAGGGAGGGGAGGAGAGAGAAAAGGAGAGTGGGAGGGGAGGACAGAGAGAAGGAGAAAGGGAGGGGAGGACAGAGAAAAGGAGAGCGGGAGGGGAGGACAGAGAGAAGGAGAAAGGGAGGGGAGGAGAGAGAGAAAGGAGAGCGGGAGGGAGGACAGAGAGAAGGAAAAAGGGAGGGGAGGAGAGAGAGAAAGAGAAAGGGAGGGGAGGAGAGAGAAAATGAGAGCGGGAGGGGAGGACAGAGAGAAGGAAAAAGGGAGGGGAGGACAGAGAGAAGGACAGCAGGACAACAGGAAAGAAGATGAAAGAAAATAATGATCAAGGTAGAAAGAAGGAGATAAAACTTAATCTTTTTTATTCCCTCAACCTGATGAGAAACATCCATTGACTGGAGGCTGTTGAGGTCTAGGACTGGAGCAGGGGAAAAGGCTAGTGAGGTCTAGGACTGGGGCAGGGGAAAAGGCTAGTGAGGTCTAGGACTGGGGCAGGGGTATAAGGCTGGTGAGGTCTAGGACTGGAGCAGGGGAAAAGGCTAGTGAGGTCTAGGACTGGGGCAGGGGTATAAGGCTGGTGAGGTCTAGGACTGGAGCAGGGGAAAAGGCTAGTGAGGTCTAGGACTGGGGCAGGGGAAAAGGCTAGTGAGGTCTAGGACTGGGGCAGGGGAAAAGGCTAGTAAGGTCTAGGACTGGGGCAGGGGTATAAGGCTGGTGAGGTCTAGGACTGGAGCAGGGGAAAAGGCTAGTGAGGTCTAGGACTGGGGCAGGGGTATAAGGCTGGTGAGGTCTAGGACTGGGGCAGGGGGATAAGGCTGGTGAGGTCTAGGACTGGGGCAGGGGAAAAGGCTAGTGAGGTCTAGGACTGGAGCAGGGGTATAAGGCTGGTGAGGTCTAGGACTGGGGCAGGGTATAAGGCTGGTGAGGTCTAGGACTGGAGCAGGGGGATAAGGCTGGTGAGGTCTAGGACTGGGGCAGGGGGAAAAGGCTGGTGAGGTCTAGGACTGGGGCAGGGGAAAAGGCTGGTGAGGTCTAGGACTGGGGCAGGGGGATAAGGCTGGTGAGGTCTAGGACTGGGGCAGGGGGATAAGGCTGGTGAGGTCTAGGACTGGGGCAGGGAAAAGGCTGGTGAGGTCTAGGACTGGAGCAGGGGTATAAGGCTGGTGAGGTCTAGGACTGGGGCAGGGGGATAAGGCTGGTGAGGTCTAGGACTGGGGCAGGGGATAAGGCTGGTGAGGTCTAGGACTGGGGCAGGGGAAAAGGCTAGTGAGGTCTAGGACTGGAGCAGGGGGATAAGGCTGGTGAGGTCTAGGACTGGGGCAGGGGAAAAGGCTAGTGAGGTCTAGGACTGGGGCAGGGGAAAAGGCTAGTGAGGTCTAGGACTGGAGCAGGGGGATAAGGCTGGTGAGGTCTAGGACTGGGAGCAGGGGATAAGGCTGGTGAGGTCTAGGACTGGGGCAGGGGGATAAGGCTGGTGAGGTCTAGGACTGGGGCAGGGGATAAGGCTGGTGAGGTCTAGGACTGGGGCAGGGGGATAAGGCTGGTGAGGTCTAGGACTGGGGCAGGGGAAAAGGCTAGTGAGGTCTAGGACTGGGGCAGGGGAAAAGGCTGGTGAGGTCTAGGACTGGGGCAGGGAAAAGGCTAGTGAGGTCTAGGACTGGGGCAGGGAAAAAGGCTAGTGAGGTCTAGGACTGGGGCAGGGGAAAAGGCTGGTGAGGTCTAGGACTGGGGCAGGGGGATAAGGCTGGTGAGGTCTAGGACTGGGGCAGGGGAAAAGGCTAGTGAGGTCTAGGACTGGGGCAGGGGGATAAGGCTGGTGAGGTCTAGGACTGGGGCAGGGGATAAGGCTGGTGAGGTCTAGGACTGGAGCAGGGGGATAAGGCTGGTGAGGTCTAGGACTGGGGCAGGGGGATAAGGCTGGTGAGGTCTAGGACTGGAGCAGGGGGATAAGGCTGGTGAGGTCTAGGACTGGGGCAGGGGGATAAGGCTGGTGAGGTCTAGGACTGGGGCAGGGGATAAGGCTGTAGTAGTACAGTAGAGGACTGTAGGAGAGGAGAGTTCAGGGACAAGGAAAGAGAGAGCTGAGGAGGACTGGTGTACAGGACTGGAGTAGAGGACTGGTGTAGAGGACTGTAGGAGAGGAGAGTTCAGGGACAAGGAAAGGAGGACTGGTGTACAGGACTGCAGTAGAGGGCTGGGGTAGAGGACTGTAGGAGCGGAGAGTTCAGGGACAATGAGAGAGAGAGCTGAGGCAAGGAAGACTGGTGTAGACGACTGCATAGTGGACTGGGGTAAATGACGGGTAGATGACTGGGGTAAAAAGGACTGGGGTAGAGGACTGGTGTAAAGGACTGGGGTAAAGAGGACTGGGGTAAAGAGGACTGGTGTAGAGGACTGGGGTAGAGGTCTGGTGTAGAGGACTGTAGGAGAGGAGAGTTCAGGGACAAGGAAAGAGAGAGCTGAGGCAAGGAGGACTGGTGTAGAGGACTGGGGTAGAGGGCTGGGGTAGAGGACTGTAGGAGAGGAGAGTTCAGGGACAAGGAGAGAGAGAGCTGAGGCAAGGAAGACTGGTGTAGACGACTGCATAGTGGACTGGGGTAAATGACGGGTAGATGACTGGGGTAAAAAGGACTGGGGTAGAGGACTGGTGTAAAGGACTGGGGTAAAGAGGACTGGGGTAAAGAGGACTGGGGTAAAGGACTCGGGTAAAGAGGACTGGGGTAAAGGACTGGGGTAAAGAGGACTGGGTTAAAGAGGACTGGGGTAAAGAGGACTGGTGTAGAGGACTGGGGTAGAAGACTGGGGTAAAGGACTGGGCTAGAAGACTGGGGAAAAGAGGTCTTTGGGTATAGGACTGCTGTCGAGGACTGGTGTAGATGACTGGGGTAAATAAGGCTGGGGTAGAGGACCTGTGCAAAGGACTGGGGTAGATGACTTGGGTAAAGAGGACTGGGGTAAAGAGGACTGGTGTAGAGGAATTGGGTAGAGGACTAATGTAGAGGAATGGGGCAGAGATGACTGGGGTAGAGAGGACTGGGGTATAGGGTTAGAGGACTGGGGTAGAGGACTAGTGTAGAGGACTAGTGTAGGGGACTGGGCTAGAGGGGTAGAGGACTGGGGTAGGGGCTGAGGCAGGGGTACAAGGCTGGGGTATAGGGTTGGGACTGGGGTTTGGGCTGAGAGAAGGCTTTCTTTTTGAGAAAGGATGTTGAGGATGTTGAGCAGTCAGATTACTAAAGGTTCTTCTGAGGATGTTGAGCAGTCAGATTACTAAAGCACAACCTCAGTAAAATAGTACCTCTCTTATCTAATTTCAAAGAATGTCTGTCTGCTAATTACACAGACACACACACACAAACACACACACACACCCTGATGTTAATCACTCCCTCAGCTGTAATGTGACCACCTGCTGGGGCTTTCTCCCTGAGGGAAGGGTCAGCCAGACACAACGGAGTCACTCTTTGTGTGTGTGTGTGTGTGTGTGTGTGTCACCGGTCACCACCATAACTTTATCCAACCCTGATGACAGGTTTAATCCTACTCACCACCCCTCATTTTTAACTGATATTGTCACTGTGGTCCACTGTCAAAACGGGTTGTCTTTCCATTATGTTTGTTAATAGAAATACATTCCATACAATTCCATGCGTGACATTCTTATCCTAAAGGTGGAAGTCTGCTGTTCCCTGAAAGTTAATGTAACCCCTCCCCCTACATTTGTGACCATTGGGACTCAGAGTCATTGTGTTGTTAGCCAGATGATCTGAGACACTGTGACACGGGTCAATGTGTCGTTAGCCATTTCAGCATCAATGTTGACAGACACACGTCCTTCCTCTAAGTCATATTCTTTTCCTCTAA
Organism: Brachymystax lenok tsinlingensis; assembly: GCA_030435695.1. Classification (NCBI taxonomy): domain Eukaryota; kingdom Metazoa; phylum Chordata; class Actinopteri; order Salmoniformes; family Salmonidae; genus Brachymystax; species Brachymystax lenok. The sequence continues at coordinate 29,937,218 of CM059784.1, read as the reverse complement.
TCACCAGTATTCATCTGTCCATCACTACTTTCAACAGACGGAGAAGATAGCCACTTCCTGTTTCCCTCTATCTTTCTCTACTCCATCCCCCTCTCCCTCCCTCCATCCCTATGTAAAACATATGTTCACTTTGACATCTGTCTAACTAAACTCAAACATATGGGATAGCCTGAAGGATGAGGTCTGAGACTGTGTGTGTGTGTGTGTGTGTGTGTGTGTGTGTGTGTGTGTGTGTGTGTGTGTGTGTGTGTGTGTGTGTGTGTGTGGCAAAGTACAATATATTATGGTATAGTACAGTATGTTATGGTATAGTACAGTATGTTATGGTATAATACAGTATGTTATGGTATATTACAGTATGTTATGGTATAGTACAGCATGGTATGGTATAGTACAGCATGTTATGGTATAATACTGTATGTTATGGTATAGTACAGTATGTTATGGTATAGTACAGTATGTTATGGTATAGTACAGCATGTTATAGTATAGTACAGCATGTTATGGTATAATACAGTATGTTATGGTATAGAACAGTATGTTATGGTATAGTACAGTATGTTATGGTATAGTACAGCATGTTATGGTATAGTACAGCATGTTATGGTATAATACAGTATGTTATGGTATAGTACAGCATGTTACAGAATAATACAGTTTGTTATGTTATGGTATAGTACAGTATGTTATGGTATAGTACAGTATGTTATGGTATAATACAGTATGTTATGGTATAGTACAGTATGTTTTGGTATAGAATAGTATGTTATGGTATAGCACAGTATGTTATGTATAGTACAGTATGTTATGGAATAGCACAGTATGTTACGTTATGGTATAGTACAGTATGTTACGTTATGGTATAGTACAGTATGTTATGGTATAGTACAGCATGTTACGGAATAATACAGTATGTTATGTTATGGTATAGTACAGTATGCTATGTTACGGTATAGTACAGTATGCTATGTTACGGTATAGTACAGTATGTTATGGTATAGTACAGCATGTTACGGAATAATACAGTATGTTATGTTATGGTACTATAGTACAGTATGTACAGTATGTTATGGTATGGTACTAGTACAGTATGTTATGGTATGGTATAGTACAGTATGTTACGTTATGGTATAGTACAGTATGTTACGTTACGGTATAGTACAGTATGTTATGGTATAGTACAGTATGTTATGGTATAGTACAGCATGTTATGGTATAGTACAGTATGTTATGGTATAGTACAGCATGTTATGGTATAATACAGTATGTTATGGTATAGTACAGCATGTTATGGTAAAGTACAGTATGTTATGGTGTAATACAGTATGTTATGGTACAGTACAGTATGTTATAGTATAGTAGAGTATGTTATGTTATGGTAAAGAACAACATGTTATGGTATAGCACAGTATGTTATGTATAGTACAGTATGTTATGTATAGTACAGTATGTTATGGTATAATACAGTATGTTATGGTATAGTACAGTATGTTATGGTATAGTACAGTATATTATGGTATAATACAGCATGTTATGGTATAGCACAGTATGTTATGTATAGTACAGTATGTTATGGTATAGTACAGCATGTTATGGACTAGTACAGTATGTTATGGTATAGTACAGCATGTTATGGTATAATACTGTATGTTATGGTATAGTACAGTATGTTATGGTATAGTACAGTATGTTATGGTATAGTACAGCATGTTATAGTATAGTACAGCATGTTATGGTATAATACAGTATGTTTTGGTATAGTACAGTATGTTATGGTATAGTACAGCATGTTATGGTATAGTACAGCATGTTATGGTATAGTACAGTATGTTATGGTATAATACAGCATGTTATGGTATAGTACAGCATGTTATGGTATAATACAGTATGTTATGGTATAGTACAGCATGTTACAGAATAATACAGTTTGGTATGTTATGGTATAGTACAGTATGTTATGGTATAGTACAGTATGTTATGGTATAATACAGTATGTTATGGTATAGTACAGTATGTTATGGTATAGTACAGTATGTTTTGGTATAGAATAGTATGTTATGGTATAGCACAGTATGTTATGTATAGTACAGTATGTTATGGAATAGCACAGTATGTTACGTTATGGTATAGTACAGTATGTTACGTTATGGTATAGTACAGTATGTTATGGTATAGTACAGCATGTTACGGAATAATACAGTATGTTATGTTATGGTATAGTACAGTATGTTATGGTATAGTACAGTATGTTATGGTATAGTACAGTATGCAATGTTACGGTATAGTACAGTATGTTATGGTATAGTACAGTATGTTATGGTATAGTACAGCATATTACGGAATAATACAGTATGTTATGTTATGGTATAGTACAGTATGTTATGGTATGGTATAGTACAGTATGTTATGGTATGGTATAGTACAGTATGTTACGTTATGGTATAGTACAGTATGTTACATTACGGTATAGTACAGTATGTTATGGTATAGTACAGTATGTTATGGTATAGTACAGCATGTTACGGAATAATACAGTATGTTATGTTATGGTATAGTACAGTATGTTATGGTATAGTACAGTATGTTATGGTATAATACAGTATGTTATGGTATAGTACAGTATGTTATGGTATAATACAGTATGTTATGGTATAGTACAGTATGTTTTGGTATAGTATAGTATGTTATGGTATAGTACAGTATGTTATGGTATAGTACAGTATGTTATGGTATAGCACAGTATGTTACATTATGGTATAGTACAGTATGTTATGGTATAGTACAGTATGTTATGGTATAATACAGTATGTTATGGTATAGTACAGTATGTTTTGGTATAGTATTGTATGTTATGGTATAGCACAGTATGTTACATTATGGTATAGTACAGTATGTTATGGTGTAGTACAGTATGTTATGGTATAATACAGTATGTTATGGTATAGTATTGTATGTTGCATTATGGTATAGTACAGTATGTTATGGTATAGTACAGTATGTTATGGTATAATACAGTATGTTATGGTATAGTATTGTATGTTACATTATGGTATAGTACAGTATGTTATGGTATAGTACAGTATGTTATGGTATAATACAGTATGTTATGGTATAGTACAGCATGTTATAGTATAGTACAGCATGTTATGGTATAATACAGTATGTTATGGTATAGTACAGTATGTTATGGTATAGTACAGCATGTTATGGTATAGTACAGCATGTTATGGTATAGTACAGTATGTTATGGTATAATACAGCATGTTATGGTATAGTACAGCATGTTATGGTATAATACAGTATGTTATGGTATAGTACAGCATGTTACAGAATAATACAGTTTGTTATGTTATGGTATAGTACAGTATGTTATGGTATAGTACAGTATGTTATGGTATAATACAGTATGTTATGGTATAGTACAGTATGTTATGGTATAGTACAGTATGTTATGGTATAATACAGTATGTTATGGTATAGTACAGTATGTTTTGGTATAGAATAGTATGTTATGGTATAACACAGTATGTTATGTATAATACAGTATGTTATGGAATAGCACAGTATGTTACGTTATGGTATAGTACAGTATGTTACGTTATGGTATAGTACAGTATGTTATGGTATAGTACAGCATGTTACGGAATAATACAGTATGTTATGTTATGTTATGGTATAGTACATTATGTTATGGTATAGTACAGTATGCTATGTTACGGTATAGTACAGTATGTTATGGTATAGTACAGTATGTTATGGTATAGTACAGCATGTTATGGTATAGTATAGTATGCTATGTTACGGTATAGTACAGTATGTTATGGTATAGTACAGTATGTTATGGTATAGTACAGCATGTTACGGAATAATACAGTATGTTATGTTATGGAATAATACAGTATGTTATGTTATGGTATAGTACAGTATGTTATGGTATAGTACAGTATGTTATGGTATGGTATAGTACAGTATGTTACGTTATGGTATAGTACAGTATGTTACGTTACGGTATAGTACAGTATTTTATGGCATAGTACAGTATGTTATGGTATAGTACAGCATGTTACGGAATAATACAGTATGTTATGTTATGGTATAGTACAGTATGTTATGGTATAGTACAGTATGTTATGGTATAGTACAGTATGTTATGGTATAATACAGTATGTTATGGTATAGTACAGTATGTTTTGGTATAGTATAGTATGTTATGGTATAGTACAGCATGTTATGGTATAGTACAGTATGTTATGGTATAGCACAGTATGTTACATTATGGTATAGTACAGTATGTTATGGTATAATACAGTATGTTATGGTATAGTACAGTATGTTTTGGTATAGTATTGTATGTTATGGTATAGCACAGTATGTTACATTATGGTATAGTACAGTATGTTATGGTATAGTACAGTATGTTATGGTATAATACAGTATGTCATGGTATAGTACAGTATGTTATGGTATAGTATTGTATGTTATGGTATAGCACACTATGTTATGTATAGTACAGTATGTTATGGAATAGCACAGTATGTTACGTTATGGTATAGTACAGTATGTTACGTTATGGTATAGTACAGTATGTTATGGTATAGTACAGCATGTTACGAAATAATACAGTATGTTATGTAATGGTATAGTACAGTATGTTATGGTATAGTACAGTATATATTTTTTTGCCTTTGACTAAGGGTAGTCTATTTTCCTATGGCCATATGGGTAAAATATTTTTCTTTATGGAGTTCTTAAGAGTACTGATTTTCATTTGATTTTGTTATTTGAAATTTTGTTTTATTTTTTGCCCAGTAGTATTGTTTTTTAAATATTTTTTTTACACATTACTCTCATGGAGAGTTACGTGTTAAAATTGGGGGACGGTACAGTCCTTTGAGGTTTTGGATTGAAGTTTACACACCTTGAGTGATGTGTGAAGGAGTGTATTGTTGTGTTGTGTTGTTTGTTTGTTCTATTCCCAATGGGTTATAGGTCTAACTTCCTGATCCTGTGGCTCTGCGTGTGTTGGGGAGTATAAGCCAATTTGAAAGAATAGTTTCAATAGAATGTGTTGTTATTCTCTTTGACATATGTTTAGACATTTGTATTAAGAATAATTGGTAAAAGTAATAATTTATCATATAGTTAATGAACTGAACTAAACTGTTGTTCTGATCTGTCCACTTGAGGTTATCATGAAAAGTGACATCAGACGGTATCTTAATGCATGGAAGAGATAATTGGACCGAACAGTGTGTGTACCTCAAAACCCCCTCTAACTGGCTGAAGAAGAGTGACAAAGGCGTTTAATACGGCCCTGTCCGCACCACTTCTACCGAGAGAAATGAGTCCGAGCCAGCAACCGTTGTACAATCCGATCTAAGCTATCAACTGCTTTTCTCTCATGTTTTTCTCAGGAGTGTGAGAGGAGTTAACATGCAGTGAGCATGGGGAGAGATCTGTTCTAAACTTCTCTTATGTTGCTGGTCTACTGGTTGTCGAATGGACAAGACATAATGGGTGGTAAAGGTGATGGTCGGCTCAGGTGAGACATTGAAATTGGGACATTATCGTGGCCATCCACTTTGAACTGTAAAGCTATCTGAAGAAGACGAAAAGGACGCCAGAATAATCAGTGCCTGAAGGAGGGGGTTGGTCAACTGTGCCCAAAATTGTTTTAGACTTATAGGGTATCAGGTAGATTGTAGAGGTCTACACGCTACGTAAAATTATAGTAATTTAGATTAAGAATGCATTGAGATACTGATCTGTATTATAAGCGTGATAAATAAGTTAATAGTAGAATTAGGGGATAATTATACTAGATGTTTATATAAATGTACATTCTGCCAATGTTGATGTGTGTTAAATTGAGTTTTTTTACTTTGAGTGATAGGACCAATTTGAATCACTGAGCAATGTCATTTGAATGATGAATGATTTTTAAAACTGAAGGATTGATTTCAGTTTAGTAATCCATGTATTAGGGATTGATTGTTTTGATTGTTGTTATGAACTAAAGATGTTGACACTATTATCACCATGCCATGGTGAATGGAGAGGGTGAACTCTGATCTGGAGAGTGACACTGATCCTAATCTATTTGATCTATAGGTATTGCCTTATAAATAGTGGAATCATGATATTTGTCTTGGGTCATGTTCATTAGGCACCAATGGAATACATATTACTTTAACTAGGAGTCACTACCTGGATTTGTCCAACAAGATATGCACATTTTAGTTTCTGGGATGGAAATAGTCATTTCCATCATACCATGCTGATCCATTGGAGTGTGATGGATAACTAAAGCTTATTTTATTAAACTCATTAAATATGCATTAAAAATGTGCTTTCACTGTCTATGACGATATAGCTTTGAATCTCATAAACAGTATGCATTTTGTGTTTTTCTTCATGGCGTCGTGCAGGTGACTGTGTATCATAACCTTGCCAGACAAATTGCTAGAGTGATTAGAAAATGTGTTGAAATAGGAGACAGTGCTAAGTTTCTTGGAAGGAGGCTGAGCCAGTGCTGTGGCAGCTGGTCATGTGCAGGAACCCATGCAATGAGTTATTGTTTATATGCTTCTTGGTTTATGTAGAATATATGCATTATCTACATGTGAATGAATGTTCTTAAATCTTGTAATTTTCTTTTAAGTTAAGAGGACTCTCAAAATGGGGGAATGTCAGAGAAAAAATTGCGAGATTATGTTATAATACCTTTATTGCATTATGGTTGTTTTATTCAACAGAATAGAGTATTTTGTTAACTATTGTGTGTGTGTTCTACTGAGGATGAGGCCTCTGGGAGATAACACTGACAGGAGATTTACGATGTCTTTTGGGTGATAAAACCTAAATAGCATTCCAGAGCATGAGTTCATGTTTCTGTTCTATATGGTACCAGAGAGAGATGGTTCCAGTTTGGATTTGGAGGGTCAGACACTGGTCTATACAATTAAAACAGTTGACACAGCAGATGCTGTCTGCTATGTATTATAGGTATCTTTCATACAGATCTTAACCTTGTGACCCATTCTATATATCTGTTGTTCGATATGTAGGTTGAAAGGGGTGTATCTTTGCTATAAATGATCTCAGTAGCCTTTGTGTCACCGCTCTCAATGGATCATCAGAGAGTAGTGGTGATTCGTTGACCAGCCATTGCTATTGCAAAGCTCTCACTATTAAAGATTTAGTTTAAGTATAACTCTGACTTGTGTGATAAGTTTGTCTCTCCTCATTTGATAGTACAGAAATTAACCACCACAATAGTACAGCATGTTATGGTATAGTACAGTGTGTTATGGTATAGTACAGTATGTTATGTTATAGTACAGTATGTTATGGTTTTGTACAGCATGTTATGGTATAGTACAGTATTTTATGGTACAGTACATTATGTTATGTCATGGTATAGTACAGTATGTTATGGTATAGTACAGTATGTTATGGTATAGTACAGTATGTTATGGTATGTTATAGTACAGTATGTTATGGTATGTTATAGTACAGTATGTTATGGTTTTGTACAGCATGTTATGGTATAGTACAGTATTTTATGGTATAATACAGTATGTTATGGTATAGTACAGTATGTTTTGGTATAGTATAGTATGTTATGGTATAGCACAGTATGTTATGTTATGGTATAGTACAGTATGTTATGGTATAGTACAGTATGTTATGGTATAGTACAGTATGTTATGGTATAGTACGGTATGTTCTGGTATAGTACAGTATGTTATGGTATAGTACAGTTTGTTATGGTATAGTACAGTATGTTATGGAATAATACAGTAAGGTATGGTATAGTACAGCATTTTATGGTATAGTACAGTGAGGTTCTTACTCATTCCTGTGCAGACGGAGTGTCATCTCCTCTCCCTCAGCTGTGATGAGGACCTCTGCCTCAGATGGGTGCTGCTGGGTAGGAAAGCAGAGAAATAGAATAATATCTCTCTAGCATTATATCTAACATTATACAGTGAGGGAAAAAAGTATTTGATCCCCTACTGATTTTTAACGTTTGCCAACTGACAAAGAAATTATCAGTCTATAACTTTAATGCTAGGTTTATTTGAACAGTGAGAGACAGAATAACAACAAAGAAATCCAGAAAAACGCATGTGAAAAATGTTAGAAATTGATTTGCATTTTAATGAGGGAAATAAGATTTTGACCCCCTCTCAATCAGAAAGATTTCTGGCTCCCAGGTGTCTTTTATACAGGTAACGAGTTGAGATCAGGAGCACACTCTTAAAGGGAGTGCTCCTAATCTCAGCTTGTTACCTGTATATGAGGACCTCTGCTAGCATTATATCTCTCAAGCACTATCTGTCTATAACATTATACCTAACAATATATCTATCTAACATTATATCTCTCTAACGTTATATCTCTCTAGCATTATATCTAACATCATATCTCCATAGCATTATATATCTCTAGCATTATATCTAACATTATATCTCTCCAAAATTAAATCTCTATAATATTATATCTATTACTATATCTAACATTATACTCAAGTTATATCTCACCAGCATTATATCTCTTTAACAGTACATCACTCTAACATTATATCTCTCTAGCATTATATCTTACAATATACCTCTCTAACATTAAATCTCTAGCATTATATCCCTAGCATTATATCTAACATTATATCTCTCTAACATTATATCTCTCTAACATTATATCTCTCTAAAATTATATCTCTAACATTATATCTCTAGCATTATATCTCTCTAGCATTGTGTCTAACATTATATCTCTATAGCATTATCTCTCTAAAATTATTTCTCTCTAACATTATATATCTTTAACATGATATCTATAGCATTATATATCTAAAAAAGTATATCTCTCTAACATTATATCTCTCTATCATTATATCTCTCATACATTATATATCTCTTGCATTATATCTCTCATACATTATATATCACTAGCATTATATCTCTCAACATTATATCTAACTAACATGATATCTCTCTACCATTATATCTAACATTATATTGCTCTAGCATTATATCTAACATTAAATCTCTCTAGCATTATCTCTCTAACATTATACTTATTGAACATTGTATCTCTAACATTTTATCTCTCTAAAATTATATCTAACATTATATCTCTCTAGCATTATCTCTCGAACATTATACTTCTTGAACATTGTCTCTCTAACATTATCTCTCTCAAAAATTATATCTAACATTATATCTCTCTAACATTATATCTCTCTAACATTATACATAACATTATCTCTCTGACATTATATCTCTAACATTATTCATCTCTAACATTATATCTAACATTATATCTCTCAAGCATTATATCTATTTAACATTATATATCTCTAACATTATATCTCTCTAACATTATATCTCTATAACATTACATCTCTTGAACATTATATCTCTCTAATATTATAACTCTCTAGCATTATACATAACATTATCTCTCTGACATTATATCTCTAACATTATTCATCTCTAACATTATATCTAACATTATATCTCTTTAACATTATATCTCTCTAGCATTATATGTCTTATTATATAAAAAATGATATCTCTCTGGCATTATATCTTTCTAGCATTATATTTAACATTATATCTTAACGTATATCTCTCTAGCATTATATCTAACATTATGTCTCTCTATCATTATATCTAACATTATATCTCTCCAAAATTAAATCTCTCTAAATATTGTATCTAGCATTATATTTAACATTATATCTCAAATTATATCTCTCGAGCACACAGGTTCACCTGATTATAATTATCATCTCATCAAAAGGCTTTGGGGATTTGAATCAGCTGTGTAGTGCTGGGGCAAAAATAAAATGTGCACCCCTTAGGGTCCCCAGGACCAGGATTGAGAACCACTGCTCTAGCATTATATATCTCTTTAACAGTATATCACTCTAACATTACATCTCTCTAGCATTATATCTAACATTATATCTCTATGGCATAATATCTCTCTAAAATCATGTCTCTCTAACATTATATCTCTTTAACATTCTATATCTTTAACATTATATCTCTCTAACATTATACCTCTCTAGCATTATATCTAACATTATGTCTCTATAGCATTATCTCTCTAAAATTACATCTCTCTAACATTATATCTCTTTAACATTATATCTCTAGCATTATATCTCTCTAGCATTATATCTCTCTAGCATGATATCTCTCTTGTATTATATCTAACATTATATATCTCTAACATTATATACATTATAGCATTATATCTAAAAGTATATCTCTCTAACACTATATCTCTCTAACATTAAATCTAACATGATACCTCTACCATGTAACATGTGAAATGTGTTGTGCTATTTTAGAGGAAAACCATGTCTCTGAGTTAGTAGGTAATGTCAGTGATAAGATAGGATCTCACCTTCTCTCCATGGATGGACCTCCTGTGTCTTGCAGGCTGCAACCAGTGTGGATAGGTAATCTCATAGCTCTCTCTGTGTTCTATTCTGGGGCTGTTCTCCTGAGGGCTCGGTCTCTGCTCCTCTACACAAAGGATTTACAAGCATGTCAATAAAGGGGACAATAGAAGGTAACAGTTTATTGACAGATTGGTTGATTGATTGATTTGTCATTAAAAACAGTGCACTTAATTTTCTTAGAAAGGTTTGAATATGATGTCTCCTGATAAAATATAATAAAACAAGCTTTTGTAGTCATTGTAAAATCAACTCAAATAAATGTCTGTCACATGCTTAGTAAAACAGCAGGCATAGACTAACAGTGAAATGCTTACTTACGGGCCCTTCCCAACAATGCAGAGAGAAAGACAATAGAGAACAATAATAGAAAAGTAAAACGTAATAATAAAAGTAATAATGAATACACAATTAGTAATGATAACTTGGCTATATGGGTACCAGTACCAAGTCGATGTGCAGGGGTACGAGGTCATTGAGGTAGATGTGAACATATAACTAGGAATTGAGTGACAGATAATAAACAGTAACAGCAGCATATTTGATGAGTCAAAAAAGTTAGTGCAAAAGGGTCAATGCAGATAGTCCCGGTAGCTATTTGGTTAAAGATACAATATGCAGAAATCTCTCCGCCATTTCCTGATTGCTAAAATTCAAATAGTTCGCCTAACTGCAGTTTATGTGACAAAACAAGCAATAGTGTAGACAAGTGCAGATAATCATTGTACCATTTAAACCACTGTGAAGTCTATTTTCAATAACCAAAAATATTGTATTTTCAGCTGTTTGAAACTGATGTACAAAACCGGAAGTAAAAGACACAAAAACGAAACGGGAAGCATAGAACATATCAACCGCTTCTTAGACTTGTTTTCAATGCATATGACAGTTCTATAACTAACATTTCTATGTAAATTTGGTCAGGTCACCCAAAAGGTTACATAATGCAGTTTTAACTATTTAACTAACTATTTAGCAGTCTTGTAGCTTGGGGGTAGAAGCTGTTCCGGGTCCTGTTGGTTCCAGACTTGGTGCATCGGTACCGTTCGCCGTGCGGTAGCAGAGAGAAAAGTCTATGACTGGGGTGGCTGGAGTCTTTGACCATTTGTAGGGCCTTCCTCTGACACCGCCTACTACAGAGGTCCTGGATGGTGGGGAGCTTGGTCCCACTGATGTTCGCACTACCCTCAGTAGCTTAGTGATGAGCTTGGAGGGCACTATGGTGTTGAATGCTGAGCTGTAGTCAATGAACAGCATTCTCACATAGGTGTTCCTTTTGTCCAGGTGGGTGTGTGGAGTGCAATAGAGATTGTGTCATTTGTAGATCTTTGGGGCGGTTTGTGAATTGGAGTGGGTCATTTAGACAGGTTACCTTGGCACAGGGACTATGGTGGTCTGCTTGCAAGATGTAGATATTACAGACTGGGTCAGGTAGAGGTTTAAAATGTCAGTGAACACACTTGCCAGCTGGTCAGCGCATGCACTGAGTATGCATCCTGGTAATCTGTTTGAATGTTAACCTGTTTAAAGGTCTTACTCACATCGGCTATGTAGAACATGATCACACAGTCATCCAGAACAGCTAGTGCTCTCATGCAAGGTTCAGTGTTGATTGCCTTGAAGCGAGCATAGAAGCCATTTAGCTCATCTGGTAGAAACACTTAAAATAAGGGCTGTGTTTTTTGTGTAGGCTTACCGTGGCGTGAGGTTTGATAACTGTGTAAATCTCTCTAGGACAAGGGTACTTTTAGCAATATATTTGCCGGTATTTACCACACAAAAATGAAATGCTAATGTGGCTTTCACAAAGAATTACAAATGCCATGGTTATCTGGACGAAGCTGCGGAATCGAGGCAAATGTAAAAATCTCTGGATTAGCTATCTAATGTTAGCTAAATTTAGTAATAAAAAAATGGACAACATTTCTTTAAATTGACAATTCTGTGAACTGCCTTGTGCAAGTTTCACATTGACACAATACCTGTTAGCATCGGTGTCAGCTAGAGACGACCTGCATGATGCAGGGTCTTGCATGACTTTGATGCTAATTAGCATTTTCTAATCTGAGAGTAAATAGATTTGAATATATTTATAAAAGTCACCTTGTCCGAGAGAGTTTTTTATGGTTATCAAAACGTCACTCCAGGGTAAGCCTACACGAAACACAGACATCATTTTTTTAAGGGTTTCTAAAATTCCCTATGGGAAAAATTGATGGTGGAAAAACGATTGGAACCGTTTCCCTGTTTGACCGCTAGGATTTATGGGTATAATGACACCTCTACTGTGGGTCTCTATACAGCTGGCGTAGTCTTGGTTTGTGGTGGTAAATAGAAAGCTTTGAAAAATATAGATGAAAACTTGCTTGGTAAATAATATGGTCTACAGCTTATCATGAGGTAGCCAGCAGGAAGTTCTTTAGATAACTGAATTTAAAACTGACCCCAGTACATTCTTTAAAAATAATTTAGGCTGCAATTTATAGAAAACTTGCTTATGTTATGAATGAATAAGAAAATAGATTCTTTCAAACAGTCACAACAGCCTAAGAAATACTAAATAATCCTTGAAACACCAGTAAACACATAGCTATGGACTGAATGAACCAACATTATGCACAGTTCAAAATAAATTATCTTGAAATATGCACAGACTTACCGGCAGCATCTACGTGACCAGAAACAACAGATCCAACACAAAAGATAATGACTGTCAAATACAGACACAGACTCAGAAGAGAATATGCAGAACACCGATTAATGCGGGTTAACCGTTCTCGTGGACTCATGCTAAAATAAAGGGTTAGAATTTAAACCCTACAATGTAATCGCAAACAAAAAATAATGCATAGGCAAAGGATAAATAATAGCTGCCTGTCGACAAATCCTATGAAGCGGATAAATGTGTAGGCAACAATAGCACTCTATCGCTCTGACTGCTTCGGATGCTTCCACAGAGCCAGAGCGCATCTGTTCTCTGTTTCCAGATCTTCTTTTCATTTTCAGCCCTTCCCCTTTACCCTATGACTGGTCGCGTGTTCGCCCGGGCAATCGATTTCTGTGATTTTGAAAACGTTTGAAGACTAGAGATTGTTTAATGATAGCCCTAACACTTATGCGTATAAAATAATACATTCTATTCTATTTTTCAAAATTTCATACAGTATGTTATATGATAGGTGAATGTGAATGTCTGAAATACAGAATATGTCATGGCAATAGCCTACTGTAAAACATTTATACTAAAGATTAATTATGCTATACAGCTCAGGCTCTGTACTAAAGACACCATATTTCCTATATAGTGCACGGCAGTGTTGTGTTCGAGACCACCTAAAGCGAGACCGATTCAAGACAAAGACCGAAGGGAATCTAGTCCAAGTCAAGACCAAGACCGGAGAGGTGGCGAGACCGAGTCAAGACCGAGACCGGGGGAGACCGGGGTGGGGGACGAGAGGTCCGAGAACAAGTCAAGACCGAGACCAGAAAAATGCCAATTCAAGACCATGACTGTAATTTTGTAAAATCGTTACCATAATAAGAGTTCAACATGTCCAGTATTTCTGTGTTCATATTTCAGAACAACATATGGATTCTTTAGACATTCAGAATGGTGAAACAAATACATGCTGAGGGCAAATAGAGCCACTCTACACATTTTTACTAACCCAAACACAGTGGGGAACAACGAGGAGCTAGGAACACAAGCATTTCACTACACACACAATAACATCTGCTAAATAGGAGTATGTGACCAATACCATTTGATTTGATTTGATTTGAGGGACTTCTACACTTTCAGAAAAAAAGGCCAAGGATTTATAGCAAAATAATAATAATGATATTATTATTTTCAATGATGTTCTGATTTAATCTCTTCAGTTTTTGCTAGAAAGGAAAAGGTTAACGCTGAAGATATATTTTTTTAGATGAATCTAACTAGCTAAATCAGCCATTGGCTAGGCCATCAGAAGCTTGATAGAAGGCCTCTGCCCTTCAACTGAATTAGGGAAACATTTTGGAGTGATAGTGGAATCAACCAATCACATTGACTTGTAATGCCCAACAGGTCGAAGGCCAACAGGTCCACCATGGTCTAACTAGCTAACTTTTGTTTTAGGGTAGTTTGCAGCTGCTGCAGCAGGTGTCATTGAAGAGGATGTTATGGCTAATTTGTTTGTTCTCCTTTTTCAATAATAACTTTCAACAAGAAGTTAAAAAAAAAATGATGTGTGTGAAACATTGTTGCATTTAAACTTTAGATCACCTGTTACTTTGTGTGCTGAACATGAACGTTTTTTGCAATGGGAGGTAATAGTTGTAAATTGCGATTGGAAAACGCTTAGCCTAATGATTGTGTTTTTGTATTCTTATGATTGGGACCTACTGGCTTATAATGTCAGAGTGAATGGACTGCTGTCTTTCCATCGGCCCTATGCAGCGGTGTAGTGATGCCTGGAGAAGTGGGTCCTGTGTGAAGGAAAGGTGCCCTGCGTGTAAAATCCTGTTTTCATATAGATTTTCAGATTTTCACTCTCAAAAAAATTATAATTAAAAGACAAAAATGTTATGTTAAAAGTCCACAATAATGCTTAAACCTCATCAGGATACCATATTTAGGTCTGGAAAAAATATATATTTTTGGAGGGTGTTTTTGCCCTTTAATTCAATTGAGCAAAACAAAATGCCCTCCCCATAGATACAAATTAGCATGATATCATTCTGTCAGGTAGGCTAACATTGCAGTCAACATTTAATTGGGAAGGTTTTTTGAGGAGGCCTTTAGAAATGTTGACGCAAACAGAGCTTGATGACTGGATTACACATCGTAAATAACCTACTAACCAAGACTAAGGACCACTGTAGAAACTATGAGAATAGAAATGTTCAGAACTTTCGTGAAACATCACAGCACAGTTGAAACATATTTTGAAACTAGAAATCAAAACTGGATGGTGTTCAGAGATAGATGGGAGGGGTTGAGTGATGCTGAAGGATGGCACTAAAAACAAACAAAAGCTAATTATTATAAAATATACTGTGTCCGTAAAATGCTTATAGTATGTATAAGATGGAAGTAGAAGCCTAAGTGTTGTTGTCCATTAGTTGAATCCAATTAGGGGAGGGGTGGTAGGGTTAGGGGTAAATAATAAAAAAAAATAGTACAAAAAAATATATATATTATCTGTAGAGTACCAGTCAAAAGTTTGGACACGCCTATACTCATTCAAGGGGTTTTCTTTATTTTTACTATTTTCTACATTGTAGAATAATAGTGAAGACATCAAAACTATGAAATAACACAAAATCATGTAGTAACCAAAAAAGTGTTAAACAAACCAGAATGTATTTTATATTTGAAATTCTTCAAAGTAGCCACCCTTTGCCTTGATGACAGCTTTGCACACTCTTCGCATTCTCTCAACCAGCTTCATAAGGAATGCTTTTCCAACTGTCTTTAAGGAGTTCCCACATATGCTGAGCACTTGTTGGCTGCTTTTCCTTCACTCTGCAGTATAACTCACCCCAAACCATCTCAATTGGGTTGAGGTCAGGTGATTGTGGAGGCAAGGTCATCTGATGCAGCACTCCATCACTCTCCTTCTTGGTCAAATAGCCCTTACACAGCCTGAAGGTGTGTTGGGTCATTGTCCTGTTAAAAAACAAATGATGGTCCCACTAAGAGCAAACCAGATGGGATGGCGTATCGCTGCAGAATGCTGTGGTAGCCATGCTGGTTACGTGTACCTTGAATTCTAAATAAATCACAGACAGTGTCACCAGCAAAGCACCCCTACACTATCATACCTCCTCCATGCTTCACGGTGGGAACCACACATAAGGAGATAATCCGTTCACCTACTCTGCATCTCACAAAGACATGGCGGTTGGAACCAAAAATCTCAAATTTGGACTCATCAGACCAAATGACAGATTTCCACCCGTCTAATGTCCATTGTTCGTGTTTCTTGGCCCAAGCAAGTCTCTTCTTATTGGTGTCCTTTAGTAATGGTTTCTTTGCAGCAATTCGACCATGAAGGCCTGATTCATGCAGTCTCCTCTGAACAGTTGATGTTTACATGTGTCTGTTACTTGAACTCTGTGAAGCATTTATTTGGGCTGCAATCTGAGGTGCAGCTAACTCTAATGAACGTATCCTCTGCAGCAGAGGTAACTCTGGGTCTTCCTTTCCTGTGGCAGTCCTCATGAGAGCCAATTTCATCATAGCGCTTGATGGTTTTGAAGAAACTTTATAAGTCTTAAAGTAATGATGGACTGTTGTTTCTCTTTGCTTATTTGAGCTGTTCTTGACATAATATGGACTTGGTCTTTTACCAAATAGGGCTATCTTCTGAATACCACCTCTACCTTGTCACAACACAAATTATATACTCAAACGCATTAAGAAGGAAAGAAATTCCACAAATGAACTTTTAAGAAGGCACACCTGTTCATTGAAATGCATTCCTGGTGACTACCTCATGAAGCTGGTTTAGAGAATGCCAAGAGTGTGCAAAGCTGTCATCAAGGCAAATATACTATAAAATATATTTTGATTTGTTTAACACATTGGTTCCATATGTGTTATTCCATAGTTTTGATGTCTTCACTATTATTCTACAATGTACAACTTTTGACTGGTACTGTAAAAATGTAAAAAAATATATATATGGGGGATTGGAAACGATGTAGACAATCACATTAATGGAAGCCCCAATCTATCTGCAATTTTAAAGCTGATCCACCCCTTAAAAGAAAAAAAGACTAAGGACCAAACGTTTTCACCACCTGGTGTGCATACCTATTGTTGCCTTAGTTAGCATTTACTGGTAGATACACTACATTACCAAAGGTATGTGGACACCTGCTCGTTGAACATCTCTTTCCAAAATCATGGGCATTAATATGGAATTGGTCGCCCCTTTGCTGCTAAAACAGCCTCCACTCTTCTGGGAAAGCTTTCCACTAGATTTTGGGACATTGCTGCCGGGACTTGCTTCCATTCAGCCACAAGAGCATTAGTGAGGTCGGGCACTAATGTTGGCCGATTAGTCCTGGCTCGCAGTCAGTGTTCCAATTCATCCCAAAGGTGTTTGATGTGGTTGAGGTCAAGGCTCTGTGCAGGCCAGTCAAGTTCTTCCACACCGATCTCGACAAACCATTTCTGGATGGACCTCACTGTGTAGCCTACTGTAAAACATTTATACTAAAGATTAATTATGCTATACAGCTCAGGCTCTGTACTAAAGACACCATATTTCCTATATAGTGCACGGCAGTGTTGTGTTCGAGACCACCTAAAGCGAGACCGATTCAAGACAAAGACCGAAGGGAATCTAGTCCAAGTCAAGACCAAGACCGGAGAGGTGGCGAGACCGAGTCAAGACCGAGACCGGGGGAGACCGGGGTGGGGGACGAGAGGTCCGAGAACAAGTCAAGACCGAGACCAGAAAAATGCCAATTCAAGACCATGACTGTAATTTTGTAAAATCGTTACCATAATAAGAGTTCAACATGTCCAGTATTTCTGTGTTCATATTTCAGAACAACATATGGATTCTTTAGACATTCAGAATGGTGAAACAAATACATGCTGAGGGCAAATAGAGCCACTCTACACATTTTTACTAACCCAAACACAGTGGGGAACAACGAGGAGCTAGGAACACAAGCATTTCACTACACACACAATAACATCTGCTAAATAGGAGTATGTGACCAATACCATTTGATTTGATTTGATTTGAGGGACTTCTACACTTTCAGAAAAAAAAGGCCAAGGATTTATAGCAAAATAATAATAATGATATGATATAATAATAATAACCCCTACACTATCATACCTCCTCCATGCTTCACGGTGGGAACCACACATAAGGAGATAATCCGTTCACCTACTCTGCGTCTCACAAAGACATGGCGGTTGGAACCAAAAATCTCAAATTTGGACTCATCAGACCAAATGACAGATTTCCACCCGTCTAATGTCCATTGTTCGTGTTTCTTGGCCCAAGCAAGTCTCTTCTTATTGGTGTCCTTTAGTAATGGTTTCTTTGCAGCAATTCGACCATGAAGGCCTGATTCATGCAGTCTCCTCTGAACAGTTGATGTTTACATGTGTCTGTTACTTGAACTCTGTGAAGCATTTATTTGGGCTGCAATCTGAGGTGCAGCTAACTCTAATGAACGTATCCTCTGCAGCAGAGGTAACTCTGGGTCTTCCTTTCCTGTGGCAGTCCTCATGAGAGCCAATTTCATCATAGCGCTTGATGGTTTTGAAGAAACTTTATAAGTCTTAAAGTAATGATGGACTGTTGTTTCTCTTTGCTTATTTGAGCTGTTCTTGACATAATATGGACTTGGTCTTTTACCAAATAGGGCTATCTTCTGAATACCACCTCTACCTTGTCACAACACAAATTATATACTCAAACGCATTAAGAAGGAAAGAAATTCCACAAATGAACTTTTAAGAAGGCACACCTGTTAATTGAAATGCATTCCTGGTGACTACCTCATGAAGCTGGTTTAGAGAATGCCAAGAGTGTGCAAAGCTGTCATCAAGGCAAATATACTATAAAATATATTTTGATTTGTTTAACACATTGGTTCCATATGTGTTATTCCATAGTTTTGATGTCTTCACTATTATTCTACAATGTACAACTTTTTGACTGGTACTGTAAAAATGTAAAAATATATATATGGGGGATTGGAAACGATGTAGACAATCACATTAATGGAAGCCCCAATCTATCTGCAATTTTAAAGCTGATCCACCCCCTAAAAGAAAAAAAGACTAAGGACCAAACGTTTTCACCACCTGGTGTGCATACCTATTGTTGCCTTAGTTAGCATTTACTGGTAGATACACTACATTACCAAAGGTATGTGGACACCTGCTCGTTGAACATCTCTTTCCAAAATCATGGGCATTAATATGGAATTGGTCGCCCCTTTGCTGCTAAAACAGCCTCCACTCTTCTGGGAAAGCTTTCCACTAGATTTTGGGACATTGCTGCCGGGACTTGCTTCCATTCAGCCACAAGAGCATTAGTGAGGTCGGGCACTAATGTTGGCCGATTAGTCCTGGCTCGCAGTCAGTGTTCCAATTCATCCCAAAGGTGTTTGATGTGGTTGAGGTCAAGGCTCTGTGCAGGCCAGTCAAGTTCTTCCACACCGATCTCGACAAACCATTTCTGGATGGACCTCACTGTGTGCACAGGGGCATTGTCATGCTGAAACAGGAAAGGGGCTTCCCCAAACTGTTGCCGCAAAGCTGGAAGCACAGAATCGTCTAGAATGTCATTGTATGCTGTAGCGTTAAGATTTCCCTTCACTGGAACTAAGGGGCTTAGCCGGAACCATGAAAAACAGCCCCAGACCATTATTCCTCCTCCACCATACTTTACAGTTGGCACTATCCATTGGGGCAGGTAGTGTTCTCCTGGCATCCACCATACCCAGATCTAGAAGGTGAAGCGTGATTCATCACTCAAAAGAACGCGTTTCCACTGCTCCAGAGTCCAATGATGACATGCTTTACGCCACTCCAGCCGACGCTTGGCATTGCGCATGGTGATCTTAGACTTGTTTGCGGCTGCTCGGCCATGGAAACCATTCCTTTAAGCTCTGGACTAACAGTTAATGTGCTGACATTGCTTCCAGAGGCAGTTTGGAACTCGGTAGTGAGTGTTGCAACCGAGGACCGCCGATTTATAAGCTATATGCGCTTTAGCACTCTGCGGTCCTGTTCTGTGAGCTTGTGTGGCTTACCATTTTACAGCTGAGCTGTTGTTGCTCCTAGAAGTTTCCATTTCATAATAACAGCACTTACAGTTGACTGGGGCAGCTCTAGCAGGGCAGAAATTTGACAAACTGACTTGTTGGAATGGTGGCATCCTATGACGGTGCCAAGTTGAAAGTCACTGAGCTCTTCAGTAAGGCCATTCTACTGCCAATATTTGTTTATGGAGATTGCATGGCTGTGTACTCGAATTTATACACCTGTCAGCAACTGGTGTGGCTGAAATAGCCGAATCCACTAATTTGAAGGGATGTCCACATACTTTTGTATATATATTGTATTTTAAGTTGAAACGTCTTTCCTACCGGCTACCGATGTCAAAAAGTGGGTATAGGACGTACACCCTGTCTCCCCTTTACTTATAGTGAGCACGCAACTTTCCAACAATTTCCCTCACTCTTCCCTACCAGTGAGTCAAGGAAATTCAGACAACGTTTGAGGATATTTTTCAGTGAAAGTAAAGGACAGTAATGTTACGAGTAAAGTCGGAATCCCAGGTTTCAATAGGCCAGAGGGTATTCATATTTCAAAAAGGAGTGTATATATTTGGCCTGGCAAAGTGCTTTTATGGCTGACTGAATGGAAGAGTTTTTTACTCCACTGGTCTAGGGAAGAAATTAGTCCTCAATGTCTGAGACCGAGTAAAAATGTATCCGACACCGAGACATTCAATATGTGGTCTCGAGACAAGAGTGCTACAACACTGGTGCACTGATTTTGACCAGGGCCATATGGCTGTGGGCACCAGGGGTGATAGTTATTGCCAGCACAGGTGGTTTCTGGGCAGAGCGGCAGGTAGTGTACAGTACAGCATGCCATGACCATGTTGGGGTTGGCACCATTTCTGGGCAGGGATTGTAGTGGAGGGCAATCTGGTTTATGTAGGCCTACTGTACCAGCAATGTGTATGATACTGTACCTGAGAAACTAGGTTCCATCTTGTTTTTGCTCTGTCCCACCAAAAGCAATAACATGGTCGGCCCAACTAGTATACATTTACCAGCCACTGAAAACCAGGGTGTGTAGAGAGAGAGAGAGAGAGAGAGAATCAGACAGATGCTTCTCAGTGTGACAAGCAGATCTCTCTGTGGTTAACTTGCACACGCCCAACAGTAAGCCTACTAGTTTATTATGATGATATAATACGCCAGCATCACCACCGGAAAAACAATCAACAGTACACATTCTCTTGGTTTAATGGTTCCAGGCATAAAAAGCGGCCGTATTTAATCACAGTAAAATATTTTTATACAGTACATGAGCAAAGAGAATGATGGTGTGGAGTTATAAAAGACCTCCCTTTCCTGCCACCGTCGACAGTTTGTTCCAATCAAGAGTTTGTGATTAACAGTATCTGTCCATGCAGAGTGAGAGCTCTCAACCCTCTCCACCCCACAGCAGGAGCATTTGGGAGTACGACTAACTCCCCCTAGACTCTGTCCATGTTCAACGTTATCCAGAGGGCCGCTGTCTGCTGGTTTCTGCTCCTCTAGGAAAGGTTCTGTTCCCCGTAAGCTCAGCAGTTGTCGTCTTCTAGAATGTTGGGGTGTTCCTCCCAGAACTGGTTCCCTATGACGTCACAGTGGTGGGCACTGACGCGCCTCCTGGTGCGTGTCACTAGCACCTCCTCCTCCAACTCGTTGGGGAGCTTCACACTCTTGGTCACTGTTTCTTCCAACTGGGACAGAGGGATGAAGGAAGTGGGTTAAGAATTTGAGAGTGAGAGAAGCGAAGGATAGGACAAATGTAAGCACCCACCTAATTATTTTGATGTATTATGATGGTTAACCCTATTTCACACGGAATATACAGGTGTGAATTGTATTTTTTTCTCTTCATATCCCACTCCCCCAGACCCTTGGAGGGGGGTCACAGCCAGGGGTCAGACATTATTGACAGTGACCCTGGAGCAATTAGGGTTAAGTGCCCCGCTCAAGGGCACGTCGGCAGATGTTTCACCTAGTCATCTTGGTGATTCGAACCAGCAACATTTAAGTTACTGGCCCAACGCTCTTAACCGCTAGGCTACCTAACGCCCTCACACACACAAGCCTGTATTCTTTATGAATGTATCTGAAATGGCATCCAATTGTCTATTTAGTGCACTACCTCAGACAAGAGGCTCTATATAGAGAATAAGGTGCATTAAGAACAACCTGAGTTCTCACCTTCTCCCAGATGAGGGTGGTTCCTTTCCTGTGGACCAGAGGCTCCTTGTTGTAATTGATATCAAACTCAGAAAACAGGATCTCATTCTTATCTGCTGCCAACTTTCCCTGGGAGAGAGAGAGACATTCATCAGAGATTTGATTATGTATCTAAAGGTCTTGGTAAATGGAACGGTCAACTGTAAGGTCGTTTTCAGTGTAAGTCAACAACATGAAGTCGTCATCCATTCTAAAGCTATTATCATAATAATTATAGTTATGACTAACAAGCAGATGCCCCTTAGCAAATTACAAACCTACAAAAGAACAGATATTTGAAGACTGACACACCCCCACACCTGTAATTATGCTAATCTCACTGGAGTAACTCTCACCTTTAGCCTGTCCTCTGCCTGTGTAGTGGTGAGTCCGCCTTTCTGCACCAACGTCCAAAACACTGTGTTATACAGGTTGTTGACGTGACCTGGCGAACACACACACCATTACGAAAGAGAACCAGAAATGTGGAAGAAAATCTACTGTATTCAAAGCCCACACACACACAGGATAATGTACTGGGGGATAGGAGTGTGTGTGTGTATATTTACAGGATAATGTACTGGGGGATAGGAGTGTGTGTGTGTATATTTCACAGGATAATGTACTGGGGGATAGGAGTGTGTGTGTGTATATTTCACAGGATAATGTACTGGGGGATAGGAGTGTGTGTGTGTATATTTACAGGATAATGTACTGGGGGATAGGAGTGTGTGTGTGTGTATATTTCACAGGATAATGTACTGGGGGATAGGAGTGTGTGTGTGTGTATATTTCACAGGATAATGTACTGGGGGATAGGAGTGTGTGTGTATATATTTACAGGATAATGTATTGGGGGATAGGAGTGTGTGTGTGTATATTTCACAGGATAATGTACTGGGGATAGGAGTGTGTGTGTGTATATTTCACAGGATAATGTACTGGGGGATAGGAGTGTGTGTGTGTATATTTCACAGGATAATGTACTGGGGGATAGGAGTGTGTGTGTGTATATTTCACAGGATAATGTACTGGGGGATAGGAGTGTGTGTGTGTGTATATTTCACAGGATAATGTACTGGGGGATAGGAGTGTGTGTGTATATATTTACAGGATAATGTATTGGGGGATAGGAGTGTGTGTGTATATTTCACAGGATAATGTACTGGGGGATAGGAGTGTGTGTGTGTATATTTCACAGGATAATGTATTGGGGGATAAGAGAGTGTGTGTGTATATTTCACAGGATAATGTATTGGGGGATAGGAGTGTGTGTGTGTATATTTCACAGGATAATGTACTGGGGATAGGAGTGTGTGTGTGTATATTTCACAGGATAATGTACTGGGGATAGGAGTGTGTGTGTGTATATTTCACAGGATAATGTACTGGGGGATAGGAGTGTGTGTGTGTATATTTCACAGGATAATGTATTGGGGGATAGGAGTGTGTGTGTGTATATTTACAGGATAACGTATTGGGGGATAGGAGTGTGTGTGTATATTTACAGGATAACGTATTGGGGGATAGGAGTGTGTGTGTGTATATTTACAGGATAATGTACTGGGGGATAGGAGTGTGTGTGTATATATTTACAGGATAATGTATTGGGGGATAGGAGTGTGTGTGTGTATATTTCACAGGATAATGTACTGGGGGATAGGAGTGTGTGTGTGTATATTTCACAGGATAATGTACTGGGGGATAGGAGTGTGTGTGTGTATATTTCACAGGATAATGTACTGGGGGATAGGAGTGTGTGTGTGTATATTTCACAGGATAATGTACTGGGGATAGGAGTGTGTGTGTGTATATTTCACAGGATAATGTACTGGGGGATAGGAGTGTGTGTGTGTATATTTACAGGATAA
The DNA here is from genome assembly GCA_030435695.1 of Brachymystax lenok tsinlingensis. Lineage (NCBI taxonomy): Eukaryota > Metazoa > Chordata > Actinopteri > Salmoniformes > Salmonidae > Brachymystax > Brachymystax lenok. The sequence continues at coordinate 29,912,876 of CM059784.1, read as the reverse complement.
TGTACTGGGGGATAGGAGTGTGTGTGTATATTTCACAGGATAATGTACTGGGGGATAGGAGTGTGTGTGTGTATATTTCACAGGATAATGTACTGGGGGATAGGAGTGTGTGTGTATATATTTACAGGATAATGTATTGGGGGATAGGAGTGTGTGTGTGTATATTTCACAGGATAATGTACTGGGGGATAGGAGTGTGTGTGTGTATATTTCACAGGATAATGTACTGGGGGATAGGAGTGTGTGTGTGTATATTTCACAGGATAATGTACTGGGGATAGGAGTGTGTGTGTGTATATTTCACAGGATAATGTACTGGGGGATAGGAGTGTGTGTGTGTATATTTCACAGGATAATGTACTGGGGGATAGGAGTGTGTGTGTGTATATTTCACAGGATAATGTACTGGGGGATAGGAGTGTGTGTGTATATATTTACAGGATAATGTATTGGGGGATAGGAGTGTGTGTGTGTATATTTCACAGGATAATGTACTGGGGGATAGGAGTGTGTGTGTGTGTATATTTCACAGGATAATGTACTGGGGGATAGGAGTGTGTGTGTGTATATTTCACAGGATAATGTATTGGGGGATAGGAGTGTGTGTGTGTATATTTCACAGGATAATGTATTGGGGGATAGGAGTGTGTGTGTGTATATTTCACAGGATAATGTACTGGGGGATAGGAGTGTGTGTGTGTATATTTCACAGGATAATGTACTGGGGGATAGGAGTGTGTGTGTGTATATTTCACAGGATAATGTACTGGGGGATAGGAGTGTGTGTGTGTATATTTCACAGGATAATGTATTGGGGGATAGGAGTGTGTGTGTGTATATTTACAGGATAACGTATTGGGGGATAGGAGTGTGTGTGTGTATATTTACAGGATAACGTATTGGGGGATAGGAGTGTGTGTGTGTATATTTACAGGATAATGTATTGGGGGATAGGAGTGTGTGTGTGTGTGTATATTTACAGGATAATGTATTGGGGGATAGGAGTGTGTGTGTGTGTATATTTACAGTCAGCCTGCCTCCAGCTGAGGTAGTCCCGGAGGTTGCGGTTGCTAGGATACAAAACCACCCGCCCATCAAACCCCGGGGGGTAAAGGAGGGGCTGGTCTCCGAAGTAGTCCCTCCAGTAGAACACATAGGAAGAGGAGAACTGGGACGCTACATGGGTCATCAGCTTACTGGAGGGGGGAGGGGGGATGGTGGAGAGAGGGAGGAGACGAGAAAAGTGAGGGGGTCACTCAAATGCAATAAACATTTATTGTGAGTGTCTGTGTGGTTGGTGAGTGTCTGTGTGGTTGGTGAGTGTCTGTGTGGTTGGTGAGTGTCTGTGTGGTTGGTGAGTATCTGTGTCTCTGTACATGTGTGTTATTACCTGGCTCTCCTCTTGAACCAGTTGGAGGTCCTCTTGAAGACGAAGCTGAACTCGTCACTCTGTCCGTAGGAGATTATGATGTCATCCAGGTCCTCCATGACAGACCTGGCGCTGCACGTCATCAGACCCAGAGCTCTGTCGTCGTTGGGCTTCATGAAGTTGTGCTGCTCTGCAAACCTACAGCAACACAGGGTCAGTCAGTGGGTCAGTGGGTGGGTGGGTGGGTCAGTCAGTCAGTGGGTCAGTCCGTCAGTAATTAGGTCAGTCAGTCAGTGGGTCAGTGGGTGGGTGGGTCAGTGGGTGGGTGGGTCAGTCAGTCAGTGGGTCAGTGGGTGGGTGGGTCAGTGGGTGGGTGGGTCAGTGGGTGGGTGGGTCAGTCAGTCAGTGGGTCAGTGGGTGGGTGGGTCAGTGGGTGGGTCAGTCGGTCAGTGGGTGGGTGGGTCAGTGGGTGGGTGGGTCAGTCAGTCAGTGGGTCAGTGGGTGGGTGGGTCAGTGGGTGGGTGGGTCAGTCCAACAGTGGGTCAGTCCGTCAGTAATTAGGTCACCAGTCAGTGGGTCAGTGGGTGGGTGGGTCGGTGGGTGGGTGGGTCAGTCAGTCAGTGGGTCAGTGGGTGGGTGGGTCAGTGGGTGGGTGGGTCAGTCAGTCAGTGGGTCAGTGGGTGGGTGGGTCAGTGGGTGGGTGGGTCAGTCAGTCAGTGGGTCAGTGGGTGGGTGGGTCAGTGTGGGTGGGTGGGTCAGTCAGTCAGTGGGTCAGTGGGTGGGTGGGTCAGTGGGTGGGTGGGTCAGTGGGTGGGTGGGTCAGTCAGTCAGTGGGTCAGTCCGTCAGTAATTAGGTCAGTCAGTCAGTGGGTCAGTGGGTGGGTGGGTCAGTGGGTGGGTGGGTCAGTCAGTCAGTGGGTCAGTGGGTGGGTGGGTCAGTGGGTGGGTGGGTCAGTCAGTCAGTGGGTCAGTGGGTGGGTGGGTCAGTGGGTGGGTGGGTCAGTCAGTCAGTGGGTCAGTCCGTCAGTAATTAGGTCAGTCAGTCAGTGGGTCAGTCAGTCAGTGGGGTTAGTCAGTCAGTCAGTGGGGTTAGTCAGTCAGTAAGTAGTTCAGTCAGTCAATGGGTTAGTCAGTCAGTAAGTAGTTCAGTCAGTCAATGGGTTAGTCAGTCAGTCAGTAGTTCAGTCAGTCAGTGGGTCAGTCCGTCAGCGGGTCAGTCCGTCAGCGGGTCAGTCAGTCAGTAGGTCAGTCAGTGGGTCAGTCAGCGGGTCAGTCCGTCAGCGGGTCAGTCCGTCAGTGGGTCAGTCAGTCAGTGGGTCGAGCTACAGATACTAACACACTAGTGGTAATTTGTCACCTGGCTTCTCATTCAGTTCCCCCAGTCCACGTCAATGGTGCATCTCAATAATAAAATACACTGCTCCCGTCCTGCTTGGTCACTAAGCAATTGACTGTGAAATGCGACAGGATGGTAACGATTTTCTCCACATATTTAATTTGCACAGATCATTAAGTGCAGAAGAGATGAGAGGATGCCACTGCAGACACACCACCAGCTACTCTCTGGAGCTTCAGATACACCGCCAGCTATTCTCTGGAGCTACAGATACACCCCCAGCTACTCTCTGGAGCTACAGATACACCCCCAGCTATTCTCTGGAGCTACAGATACACCCCCAGCTATTCTCTGGAGCTACAGATACACCCCCAGCTATTCTCTGGAGCTACTTACTTGTGGAAGTTTCTTCCATCCAACCGCACCACGATGTAACAGTTTTTCAGACAGGTGTCGTCTGTCTCGAAGTTACGGACGTACTCAAACTTGCTCTTGGCCATTCTGGAGCTGCTGGTGAAAACACTGGCTACTGGCCGGAGGATGCACGTCTTGATGCCTCCTGGTAATCTACACGGCACTGGACCAAACATGAGGGTTCTGTGAGAAAGGACAGACCAGATCAAATCAAAGTAGGTTCTGTTGGAGAAGCAGCAGCAGCACAAGGTTGGCTGTGGTCTTCATGTCTGAAATTCTGCTCTCTTTTAGACTCAGAGCATTTCTTATTATTCTGTACGGAAATTCAAGACACTCCATTTACTATGATGTTAGTTTCGTTTGGTATTGTAACAACCCTGGGTTTATAAGCGCGGATCAACTCTGCTGCTTGAGCATGTTTTTGCGGCACAGTCGATAGCGCGCTGGACTTCGGGTTAGAAGGTTGAGGGTTCGAGACCTGCTTCCTGCCCGTTTCATTACATTGGTGTCAGAAGTGGGATCGAACCTTGCATCCACGACAGGAGCATGCTTTTGCGGCACAGTTGCGCCGGACGGGTTCGAGACCTGCTCCCTGCCTGTTTCATTAGAGTATGTATTAATCTGTCCATCATCCATTTAATATGTTACAAATTACAATTAGTATAATATTTTACGAATTGCAATTCATACAATATGCTAAGAATTTGCAAAAGATACAATATGTTACAAATCTAAATTTGTTGAGGCTAACGTTAGCCAAGCTAGGGGTTAAGGTAAGGTTAAAGGGTTAAGGTTAGGGTGGGCTAAGTAGTTAAAAGGAGTAAGTAGTTGCAAAGCAAAATATATGTAAATATACTTAAACATTATTTAACTAGGCAAGTCAGTTAAGAACAAATTCTTATTTACAATGATTATTATTTACCCTAACACGGACGACGCTGGGGCAATTGTGCGCCGCCCTATGGGACTGCCAATAACGGCCGGTTCTGAAACAGCCTGGAATCGAACCAGGGTCTGTAGTGGTGCCTCTAGCACTAAGATGCAGTGCCTTTGACCGCTGTGCCACAATTAGCTAAAATTATCCATTCGAGATTCGAACATGCATTTTTTCGGTTGCCATCCATCCACCCCGACCGACCTTTCGTTTTTGCATTAAGTAGCCTTCTGTCTTATGTAACATATCATACTAATTTGACCATCCCTGATGTTACGTTTAGTCTATAAGACCAGGCTAGCTAGCTACTTACAAATTAATGGCATCGTCTTCGGTTCATCATGAATACTTCCTTAAAACAATGTTATAACTTAGTTTACTTTAGTTGAACCTATGTAAGTGGTGTTATTGTCGAGGCAAGGCGTTACGTTTTTATTTACATTTTACTGTGAGAATGTATCTGGCAGAGAACAGAACACACGTTGTTTTCGCCAGTGGTTGCAACCCCGTCCACCAAATAAGTCCTACTAGAACAGATACTGCGTATTTCAGTTCCGGGACAGTCTCTCATCTACGATCTCACAAAAAAACAACAACTAACGAACAGACATTGTTTTTGTTGTAGTTGTTTATTGTCTTTTAGCTGGGTTCCTGGACATAATTTAATTTAAAAAACAATAAAAACAAAGATTACAGACGACTAATATGCAAATCTGCTTCATAGTACTTCAGCGCCCTCTCCTGGTGAAAATCAAGAAATTCAGCGGAAGAAGAATAAGTTTCCAATGATTCTTAGCGTCGTGCATGTCTGCGGTTGTTTTAAACATGGAGGAGAGAGAAAGAATAGTAGATAAACACCACAAATGTCAATAATCAGAAAAGAAAGAAAGAGAGAGGATCAACAAGTGCATGTGCTTCAGATGAAACCGAACATACGGCCCATCCCACCGTACCTTCTCCGCTATGCAATCTGGTTTCTGAGCTGGTCATGGGTGCACCTCAGCCACGCTCAAGGTCCTAAACGACATCATAACTGCCATCAATAAGAGACATTACTGTGCAGCCGTATTCATTGATCTGGCCAAGGCTTTCGACTCTGTCAATCACCACATCGACAGCCTTGGTTTCTCAAATGATTTCCTCGCATGGTTCACCAACTACTTCTCCGATAGAGTTCAGGGTGTCAAATCGGAGGGCCTGTTGTCCAGGCCTCTGGCAGTCTCTATGGGGGTGCCACAAGGTTCAATTCTTGGGCCGACTCTCTTCTCTGTATACATCAATGATGTCGCTCTTGCTGCTGGTGAGTCTCTGATCCACCTCTACGCAGACGACCAATCTGTATATTTCTGGCCCTTCTTTGGACACTGTGTTAACTACCCTCCAGACGAGCTTCAATGCCATACAACTCTCTTTCCGTGGCCTCCAACTGCTCTTAAACGCAAGTGAAACTAAATGCATGCTCTTCAACCAATCGCTGCCCGCACCTGCCCGCCTGTTCAGCATCACTACTCTGGACGGTTCTGTCTTAGATTATGTGGACAACTACAAATATCTAGGTGTCTGGTTAGACTGTAAACTCTCCTTCCAGACTCACATCAAACATCTCCAATCCAAAATTAAATCTAGAATTGGCTTCCTATTTTGCAACAAAGCATCCTTCACTCATGCTGCCAAACATACCCTCGTAAAAATGACAATTTTACCGATCCTCAACTTCGGTGATGTCATTTACAAAATAGCCTCCAATACTCTACTCAACAAATTGGATGCAGTCAATCACAGTGCCATTCGTTTTGTCACCATAGCCCCATATACCACCCACCACTGCGACCTGTACGCTATCGTTGGCTGGCCCTCGCTATACACTCGTTGCCATACCCACTGGCTCCAGGTCATCTACAAGTCCCTGCTAGGTAAAGCTCTGACTTATCTCAGCTCGCTGGTCACCATAGCAGCACCAACCCGTAGCACGCGCTCCAGCAGGTATATCTCACTGGTCACCCCCAAAGCCAATCACTCCTTTGGCCGACTTTCCTTCCAGTTCTCTGCTGCCAATGACTGGAACGAACTACAAACATTTCTGAAACTGGAGACACTTATCTCCCTCACCAGCTTTAAGCACCAGCTGTCAGAGCAGCTCACAGACCCCTGCACCTGTATATAGCCCATCTGTAAATAGCCCAACCAACTACCTCATCCCCTACCGTATTTATTTATTTATCTTGTTCCTTTGCACCCCAGTTTTTCTACATTGCATATTCTTCTACTGCACATCTATCATTCCAGTGTTTAAATGCTATATTGTAATTACTTTGCCACCATGGCCTATTTATTGCCTTACCTTCCTTATCTTACCTCATTTGCACTCTTTGTATATAGATTTGTTTTTTCTACTGTATTATTGACTGTATGTTTGTTTTACTCCATGTGTAACTCTGTGTTGTTGTATGTGTCGAACTGCTTTGCTTTATCTTGGCCAGGTCGCAGTTGTAAATGAGAACTTGTTCTCAACTTGCCTACCTGGTTAAATAAAGGTGAAATAAATAAAAGAAGAAGATGATATCGTGGCAAAGTTGAACGTCACCTCTGATAAATGTGATCCACTCCTGGTGCTCTACTCCCCTACAGTGCCTCTTCCATACCCCAACATGAAGTGCTTCAACAACATAGCCGAGTATGAAAGCTTTCTGAAGGGGGGGCGCGCCAAGCGGAGAAAAACGTGGAGAAAAAACAGGTGTAGCGGATCTGGAGAGGATATAGAAACTGAACAGGGGGATGGTGAACAACCCGACAGAGGGAGAGGGGTTAACAGCGGCACTGCCCGGCGTTGTAGAATGCACAAGAATGTCCTGACAGGATGCTACGTATGGCGTGAATTATTTTTTTGATTTTGTAGGCCTGCTTTGAATCATTTCATTTTTGATGGTGGTGGTGTCAGATCAAAACATTACCTCTTTCATTCATACTTTACTTATATGATCGTTGGCTCATATTGCCACATATATAAAAGCGAATTAAAACTCTACATTGATATGTGGGGCATTATTGATGTGTCGATCTTGTGATTGACAGCCAGGTGAATTCTATTTCATGTCTACTTCCTGTTTATACAGTCCATACAGGAAGTCCTCTGGGGGAGCTGTACTGCTGCATGGAGGAGAGGATAAGGTTGAAAGTTCACATCAGAACCTTTAAGGGGCTACGTGATGTGAGTTCTGGCTTCATAGTGGCCTTTGACAAGTTCTGGAACATGGTGAGAGCTCACCCCCTTCCCTCGCTCTTACCCGGCCCTTACCCTTCCTTCCCTCACCCTTACCCATGCCCTCCACCGCCTCTTGACAGGTGGCTTGCAGACTAGACTGTAGTCTGATGTAAGACCATGCGCACATAACCTTGCACATCACTGTCCTCACTCTCACCCCTCTCCTCTCTCTTTCTCCCCTCTCCCCTCTCCCTGCCAGGCGATGGTAGATGTAGATGAGACCTACAGGGAACCTCTGCTGGGTGAAGCTCTCTACCACGAGAAGGCCCTCACTTTCACACGAGTAGGTATGGCTGCCAACGAAGGGCTCTGATCCTCTAGTCTAGTGGTGCATTCTAGAGAGTAGGGTGTTTTGGATGCAGACTATGACATATCCAGATCATGTGCCACTCACTAAAAAAGGTACAGTCATTCTCATTCTCTGCAATCAGAAAACAAACTCATTAGCTGTCGCATAGACTCTTTTAACCCCTTTGTCCCCCCTCTCCTTCTGTAGCTCTTTGACAAGCTTAAACTCCAGGAGAGTGCAGCGCTGAGAGAATGTGAGAAGAAGAAGCAGATAGACAAGAGGAAAGCTGAACCTCCCCAGGGTAAGGAGGGTAAGGCCCATACCCTCCAAACTCAAATCAGAGACAGCAGACGAGGGGACCCCAATAGAGGGGACCCTAGGGCAGTGGATCCCCAACTTGCGAGGATCACAGTGGGGCCTCCAGTGGATGATGACCCAGGGGCCACAGGTCATCCCAAGATGGCTTAGCAGTCGGACGTGTGTGTTTGTCTTTGTCTTATCCCGTGTAAATAGCTGTTTTTTTCTCGTATATATCTTATTCTCACTTTCTATCTACAAATTAAATATACTTTCCTGAAACCCACCTCACCCAATGTGGTACAGATCTGCTATTTTATTTCTTATAATTGGAACCTCCATCAGGAGCTAGCCAGCTAACTAGCTACTAGTCTTTGTTAGCCACGGCTAGTGGTCTTCACCTTTAGCTCGGTCACCAGCCAGCCTTAGCTCGGACAATACCTGCCAGTCTGCACGGCACGATATCAACCCAGAGGATATCGGACTGCTTCGCTCTACCACATCACTGGATTCCTGCCGTTCTGGATCATTACACCGGCTCATCGCAGCTAGCTAGCCACAAACGAGTGGCTACTGTTAGCTAACGCCTCTGTCCCAAAGCAAGCACCAGTTAGCCTTGCGCTAGCCTCGAGCTAGGCCCATATACCAGCTAATTCTAGGGCTACAATACCTCCTTTGCCAATTGGCCTGGACCCTTTATTGTTGACACGGAGCCCCACAGATCCATCACGACTGGACTGCCGACGTGATCGCCCAATGTGGTCTCAACAGGCTATTCTGTTACGATGTTGCCGAAGAACCAGCTACTAGCCCCGGCCCGCTCGCTTTTCTGAACGCTGTGTCCCCTGCTCGCCTAGCGTAGTAGTGACTACCGAACGCCACCCTGACTCACCTATTGCTTCTCTTTTGACCCTATGATCACTCGGCTACACAGCTGATGCCCCCTGGACTGTTTCAAAAACACGGTACCTCATTTTGTTTACCTGTCAGCCCCAACTCAGGTCCTGTATGTACCTAACTGACCCGCTCTGCCCATTCATCACCATTTACCCGTTGTTGTCTTAGCTCTCCTGATCAACACCTGTGTTTGCTTTATGCCTCTCTCTAATGTCAATATGCCTTGTCTACTGCTGTCTCGGTTAGTTATTATTGTTTTATTTCACTGTAGAGCCCTCAGTCCTGCTCAACATGCCTTAGATAGCTCTTTTGTCCCACCCCCCACGCTTGCAGAGACCTCACCTGTCTTAACTGGTGCCCCCAGAGACGAAACCTCTCTCATCATCACTCAACACCTAGGTTTACCTCCATTGTACTCACATCCTAACATACCCTTGTCTGTACATTATGCCCTGAATCTATTCTATGCCCAAAAATCTGCTCCTTTTATTCTCTGTTCCCAACGCACTAGACAACCAGTTCTGATAGCCTTTAGCCGTACCCTTATCCTACTCCTCCTCTGTTCCTCTGGTGATGTAGAGATTAACCCAGGCACTGTAGCCTCCAGTTCCACTCCCATTCCCCAGGCGCTATCATTTGTTGACTTCTGTAACCGTAAAAGCCTTGGTCTCATGCATGTTAGCATCAGAAGCCTCCTCCCTCAGTTTGTTTTATTCACTGCTTTAGCACACTCTGCCAACCCTGATGTCCTGGCCGTGTCTGAATCCTGGCTTAGGAAGGCCACCAAAAATTCTGAAATTTTCATCCCCAACTACAACATTTTCCACCAAGATAGAACTGCCAAAGGGGGGTGGAGTTGCAATCTACTGCAGAGATAGCCTGCAGAGTTCTGTCATGCTATCCAGGTCTGTGCCCAAACAGTTTGAGCTTCTACTTTTAAAAATCCACCTTTCCAGAAATAAGTCTCTCACTGTTGCCGCTTGTTATAGACCCCCAGCTGTGCCCTGGAAACCATATGTGAATTAATTGCCCCCCCATCTATCTTCAGAGCTCGTACTGTTAGGTGACCTAAACTGGGATATGCCTAACACCCCAGCCATCCTACAATCTAAGCTAGATGCCCTCAATCTCACACAAATGATCAAGGGACCTACCAGGTACAACCCTAAATCCGTAAACACGGGCACCCTCATAGATATCATCCTGCCCTCTAAATACACCTCTGCTGTCTTCAACCAGGATCTCAGCGATCATTGCCTGTGTCCGTAATGGGTCCGCGGTCAAACTACCACCCCTCAACACTGTCACACCGCCTTTCCTTCCAGTTCTCTGCTGCCAATGACTGGAACAAATTGCAAAAATCACTGAAGCTGGAGACTTATATCTCCCTCACTAACTTTAAGCATCAGCTGTCAGAGCAGCTTACCGATCATTGCACCTGTACACAGCCCATCTGTAAATAACCCACCCAACTACCTCATCCCCATATTGTTATTTATTTTTTTTGCACCCCAGTATCTCTACTTGCGCATCATCTTCTGCACATCTATCACCAGTGTTAATGCTAAATTGTAATTATTTTGCCACTATGGACTCATTATTGCCTTACCTCCCTAATTTTACTACATTTGCACACACTGTATATAGATTTTTCTATTGTGTTATTGACTGTACGTTTGTTTATCCCATGTGTAAAATAAGACCCAATGGGAGCCCAATGGGAGGTGCCAGCCCAATGGGAGGGTTCACATAGAGAATGTGCTTCTAATCAACCTACAACCACTCTGAACCTGTTGTGTACTTTATCCAGCAAGGGTGGCAACCTAGCCTGGAACTGGAAGCCAGTCTGTTTCTGCTCTCTTGCCAACTCCTTATGGAGTTTCCATGCCAAACATGAGCAGAAGCAGACAGACTGGTACCCGGGCTAGTGGCAAATCTCTAGGAAAGTTTCTTGACCTGAAGGTCCAACAAGCTGAAGCATTACCAGACTGACACATCAACACCTACTACAGTATCGACACTGGTTTAGACCAACTAGGAGTGAACCATGAAGTCTCACTGCTACTGTATATCATATTAATATGTATTCTCTGCTTTACGCAGACAATAAGAAGTAAAACATTAATTACCAAGTTGTCTTCCCTTGTCTGTCTTTTCTCATCTGGTCTTTGCCTGAAACACAGTATTTAAATGCAGGCATGGAGTGCACCACTGTAAATACCCACCAGAGGGCAGTGTAGACTCATTCCAAGACATTTTACTGAGTCATTTGAAATGGAAAAACAATGATGTATATAAATCATTGTGAAAAAAAAGTCTAAAACTATTCATATAACTAAAGAGAAATTTCATTTCACATTATCCTGATATAGTGAGGATCAAAATGATGATGAATGTCGTTACATTTTTCTTATAAATGTGCAGATTATAATCTCAAACACAACTGCATCAATGTAGAAAACCCATATAAATGTCATCCATGCTATGCCTGCCAACTCCAGGTAACATGGAGGCGTATTGCTGCTAAAAAGAGGAAAGCCTACTGTTTTGTCTCATTATCTTGCTTTTCTGTCAGCTAGAGCACAAATGGCAGCGTGGTCTGATCTCAGAGGACCTCATATGTGTGTTATGAATAATGGAGATGGGGAAGGTTCAGATTGCAGATGGCACTAAGCCGCAACTCTTATTTGTCTAGACATTTCGGATGTTGTTTTATTCTGCCCACATTAGCCATAAACAGCATGATTTAACTGCATGTCATTGCTTTTGTGTAGCTTCTGCTTTCGGTCTCTAAACTAGAGGCTACCGAAGGAAAATAAACCTTCATAATTTCCATAATATTTTGGAGCCGTGCAGGATCTGTTAATTGATCAAACTTTGTCTGAGACAAGCCATTGTCCTACAGTATTTGGGTAAGGATCCGCCCCTTTTTTTCAATTTTCATCTGAAATGACATACCCAAATCTATCTGCCTGTAGCTCAGGCCCTGAAGCAAGGATATGCATATTCTTGGTACCATTTGAAAGGAAACACTTTGAAGTTTGTGGAAATGTGAAAGGAATGTAGGAAAATATAACACATTAGATCTGGTAAAAGATAATACAAAGAAAACACCAACCGTTCTTTTGTATTTTTTTTTGTACCATCATCTTTGAAATGCAAGAGAAAGGCCATAATGTATTATTCCAGCCCAGGTGCAATTTAGATTTTGGCCACTAGATGGCAGCAGTGTATGTGCAAAGTTTTAGACTGATCCAATGAACCAATTGCATTTCTGTTCAAAATGTAGTATTAAGACATCTGAAATGTGCCTAATTTGCTTATTAATAACTTCCAAATTGTGCACTCTCCTCTAACAATATCATGGTTCTTTCACTGTAATAGCTACTGTAAATTGGACAGTGCAGTTAGATTAACAAGAATGTAAGCTTTCTGCCAATATCAGACTTTTTATTTTACTAGACAAGTCAGTTAAGAACAAATTCTTATTTTCAATGACAGCCTAGGAACAGTGGGTAAACGGCCTTGTTCAGGGGCAGAACAACATATTTTTACTTGTCAGCTCGGGGATTTGATCTTGCAACCTTTCGGTTACTAGTCCAACGCTATAACCACTAGGCTACCTGCCACCCGAGATGTGGAAGGGACACTTATCCCGAAGAAGTTTTAATTACTCTCTGCTCTTCTTATACCTCAATCTGATATATTCAATCCCATTGGCTGTGTGTGTGTCTCAGCAGGTTCCAAGGCCACCTAAAGTAGTCAATAAATTGGTAAAGTCAAATAAACACTTCATTAGCAAACTGTAATCAACTGTTTTAATGCCGTAGATAAAAGGATCATGGGACAATCAAATCAAACAAAAACATTTTCTCAAGGCTCCTTTCGTTGGTGATGAGTCACTTTCTTTTTATACATTTGCATAAACTAGTGTTTTTATTTTATGTAACAATACCACATTACAGAAGATCTCAGAACAATTGTAATAAGTAGAAAAAAATTAAACCAGCGAAAGAATAAACACAACCCCCTAAGGACATCATCTCTTAGAAACAAAACACAAGAGTCGCTACATTTTGGTCGTTTCCAGCAGGTAATGCCTCAACTCAGACAGAAGGCTACTGTGTGTTTATCTGTGCAGGGTTGGGGTCAATTCCATTTCAGTCAATTTAGAAAGTAAACCACATTCAACATTTTCCTTATGAAAAGTATTGAAGAAAACTGGAATTTCAGTGTACTTCCAGAATTTAAATGGAATTGACCCTAACTCCTGGAAGAGAACATAGCTCTGAAACAGAGGAGTCTAGTTTACATGTGAGGTACTCGCTGACCTTGTAAATATGGTCCTAACTTCCACATGTACACAGTGTGCATCCCAAATTGCACCCATTTCCTATATAGTGCACTACTTTTGACCTGAGTCCTATGGGCCCTGGTCGGAAGTAGTGCATTATAAAGCGTATAGGGTGCCATATGAGATGTACCCCCCTAAAAAAACAAACCAAGAGAAATCCTCTCCTAGACCTGGACTGTCTGAGAAACCTCTCATTCAGAGATCCACTCCAGGGTGAAGTTTCCCCCAAATACAGATCTAGGATCAGCTTCCCCACCCCAAATTCCAACCTAAACCATTAGTGGAGGGAAACGCAAAACTGACCCAAGATCATCAGTGTCTAGGGACAACTTCCCCCTATTCCAAGAGGCTCCCAGGGGACAGAGGGAGCAGTAAGAACCACACATACATACTGTGCTGTAGACTCCGAACAGCAACTGTCATGAACACTATAGTTGTATCGTTTCTCCGTCTGTCTCCTGTAAGTTAGAATGAAGGAAAAATGCCTCCGTCTTACAGGCACCATGTGCAGTACTTAAAGAACACAACCCACCACGAGGTTGTTCCTAGATCTACTGATTATCTTATTTGGATGCAAGAAAAGAAAAAAAGATTATAGATCTTTAAAAAATATACACCCATAAGAAAGGCCACAAAGGAGATCTGTGTTTTATCATTACCACAGCTTCTTCAATTAACAGCTTTCAATCATTTCTCATTCATTCACTTATTAAATCCATCCATCAATAAACGATTTATTGACTTGTTAAATCTAATATTGGACAGAAACTCCACATTTGGAGTGTGGAACGCTGTTATATAAAGTAGGTATTAAAGACCGGCTCCATGGCAATGTAGCGTGCCATAGCAACGTCTTGATTGACATCTGGCTGCGTCCAATAGACACCCACCTCTTCACGGCATCATATCAATCAAGTACTCAATAATTTATTTGTCTGTCGCACCATAGTAATATTTACAGTTGTAGGGAAGGGACAGGTCGAGGTAACCTGACATTCTAAAATAGATGGATGGGCAGTCATTGGGGTGGGATTATCATATAAAACTATATTTTTGCTACTCTGGACAATTAATTGGTTACGTAAAGCAAAACCCCCCACTGCCATTCTCTTGAAGTTTAATCTGGACAATTCCATGGTAACAGAATGATGCTTTAAAACGCAATTCAAACAAACCCCAAAAAATATTGCGAAGTTCAACAAACCATACAAGTTTAAAAGCCGTCCTTGTGCATAGAATTGTAGGAGTTGCTTAACTTTGCAATCATTGGTTTGTTTGGCATACATTTTAAAGTGAAAATCTCTGCATCATTCTGGCACCGTGTTTTTCGCTCTCTCCCTCTTCCTTAGTCGTTCTCTCCGATTCAAACCCGAACAGCACACATCCATTACTGTACTGAATACACTCTAAAAGGTACTTGATTGCAAGTTCTAACTGATTAAAAGATACATACAATCATGTATATTCATGTCTCTATATATCACTTAAAGGAAAGAAACAGAAAATGGAGGGGTGGCAGTCAGTATTTGATATTTGACAACATTCAAGTACTCTTTGTTTGCAGCTCTTTACAATCCTTCATGGACAGTCAGTTGGATGGAGAGAAAAACAGAAACACCCATCTCCTTCACTTCACCTCCTCTTCCCTCACTTCCTGAAGTTGCCGAAATCTGCGAAGGCGTCCAATCCTTGCTTGGGCTGCTGCTGTACCATGCCAGAGCCCATAGACATGGCTGGCATCCTCATCCCCATGCTCATAGCACCAGGCATCCCCATGCTCATGTTAGCCTGGGGCATAGCACCCATGTTCATGCCCATTCCCATCATGCCCTGGCTGGGGGCCATGCCCATCCCAGCCCCGGGGTACATCATGGGAGTTGTAGGGGTTCTGATGGGGAAGGGGGCGAGGCCCATGCCGGCGAATCCTTGGGAGAGCATGTTGACGGGTGGGAGGGGCTGGCCTCCTAGAAGAAACAGGAAAAAGTGGAGTCAGAAGACAACATGACCTCACACACTCCATACTGAACAAGTAGTCCCAAGCATCATTCTATTCCACACTGAACAAGTAGTCCCAAGCATCATTCTATTCCATACTGAACAAGTAGTCCCAAGCATCCTTCTATTCCACACTGAACAAGCAGTCCCAAGCATCCTTCTATTCCACACTGAACAAGTAGTCCCAAGCATCCTTCTATTCCACACTGAACAAGTAGTCCCAAGCATCCTTCTATTCCACACTGAACAAGTAGTCCCAAGCATCCTTCTATTCCACACTGAACAAGTAGTCCCAAGCATCCTTTTCCATTCTGACTGTACCTAAAGCCTTTCGAATGGTCTTGTGACCATGCTGATAAATGGGAAGAAAGCCCACACGCTGGGGATCTTGGATACTCCACAAACAGTTGAATGGATCTCAAACCAACGTTTCGGTCAACAGACTTTCAGCAGTGTTTTGAACCCCCTCCAGATAAACACAGCACTATTTCTATCCCAGGCAATACTACAACCCAGTAGGCTCACCTTGGAGTGTTTTGAGGGTGGGCTGGGCAGGTTTGGGGGGCTGCACGCCGGGTGCCAGGAAGTCCAGACTGATGTTGACCGAGGAGTCAGACCAGGTGGAGGGGATCGCTGACCCCATGGAACTCTGTGTACCCAGCATGACTTGCTGCTGCTGGGGCTGCAACGGACCGCCCATCAACTGGAAGGGCTGAGAGAGAGAGAGAGAGAGAGAGAGAGAGAGAGAGAGAGAGAGAATTTGGTAGCAAGTTCCAATAGATATTAATGTTAAGGTACCTATATAATGGTGACATATGAAGGTTGAACTACAGTCTCTATAGTAATCTACATAGAAACATCCCATCTAACCAGAATGAACAGGTTGGGAAGGGGCAGGTTTGATTCACCTGCAAAACCAAGCTCGTCTTTTCTTAAGTAGGTCAGGTTTTTAACACGCAGATATCTATGCAAACACAACCTCATATTAGATTGAATGGTTTTCTGACTCAAAATGGCTCCTTCTCACTATATTCTTACCAGTGATGTGGACTGTGGCATGGTACTGGTCATGTTCTGTGTGCTGGTCATATTGAAGGTGAGGCTCTGAGAGCCAGAGAGAGACTGAGTCTGGACCGGACCCATCAGATCAAACAGGTCAGCTGAGGCTGGAGCCTGGGCAGAGCTAGTCCCAAACAGGTCAGTGTTGCTAGGGGCCAGAGGCTGGGTGAAAGGGGCGGGGACGGGGGCCTGGCCGTCAGGGAAAGCATTCCAGTCCCCAAAATCACCGTTCCCACTGGAGGCTGGAGAGGAGAAAAGAGAGGAATAAGGTTATAGTGGACTTAAATCTCTCTCACACGTTAGCAGGCTCCTTGTGGTCAGACCTCCTCCCCTCCACCTCTCGGAATATTCTAGTGCTTTCTAAACTCACCAGATACTGTGGAGAGGCCGACAGAGGCAGCAGGAGAAGAGAAGTCAGCAAATCCTCCTATCAGGTCTGGAAAGAGACATTGGTCACATATTTAACAGATGTTACTGCAGGTGTAGGGCTTGTGTTCCTAGCTCCAACAGTGCAGTAATATCTAACAATTCACACCAACACACACAAATCTAAAAGTAAAATATAATTAAGAAATATATAAATAGTAGGACGAGCAATGTCGGAGTGGCATTGACAAGAATGCAGTATATACATATGAAATTAGTAAAACAGTATGTAAACATTTAAAGTGACCATAAAACACTTAATGATTGAGATGTCACAGTTTCCAGAGACCAGCCCAGACCCAGAGACCAGCCCAGGCCCAGAGACCAGCCCAGAGACCAGCTGACAGAGGTCAGATGTGATGCTGAAGTAATGGAAAGGATCCCATAGAATTATAGCTAATCAAACATCTGATACTACACTACCCCCCCAACCCTCCACGATGTCCGTAACTACACTACCCCCCCCCAACCCTCCACAATGTCCCGTAACTACACTACCCCCCCTAACCCTCCACGATGTCCCGTAACTACACTACCCCCCCAACCCTCTACGATGTCTTCTCAGTGTGTAGTTACCGGTGGCTGCTGCAGGCTGGCTGGGTCCTGTATCTACCATCAATAGGTCAGCCAGACCACTACTGGAGGGCTGGGGTGCTACTGCGGACAGAGTCTGGAACAGAGAGAAGGAGAGGAGAGATGTGAGTAGAGAGACAGGGAGCGAGACAACACTGCTTTTACACCTGCATTGCTTGCTGTTTGGGGTTTTAGGCTGGGTTTCTGTACAGCACTGTGACATCAGCTGATGTAAGGGGGGCTTTATAAATAAATTTGACTGTTAACACCAGATAGCAGCAGTAAGCTAGAGTGGACCAGCGTGGACTGAATGCGCACAGACGCACGTGCACAAACACCTGTTTGGCGGAGGTATCGGGGCTTTTGTCTCCTGTGTAGTGGGCCGCGGCTCCCAGGGACACAGTTTTGGACGGAACCCCGCCTCTCTTCCTGGTTGCTGTGGTTTCTGTTGCCTGGACGATCTGGACGCTCTTGGTCGTCACGGTTTCCTCCTCGTCTTTGAACACCGACCTCCCAGACTGTCCGTTCCGTGAAGGGCGACCTCGCTCCTCCTCGTTGTCACTATGGAGACCAGAGAGGACGCAAAAAGACAACATTTTGTTTAGGGGATAATAAATTCAAATAGTGTGACTAAAGTATGACAGAACATCAGGATGTTGACATAGTGTTATATGATATGAGGAGGACAGAGGGTTGCTCTAACATACTGTAATATGATACGAGGAGGACAGAGGGTAGCTCTAACATACTGTAATATGATACGAGGAGGACAGAGGGTAGCTCTAACATACTGTAATATGATATGAGGAGGACAGACGGTAGCTCTAACATACTGTAATATGATATGAGGAGGACAGACGGTAGCTCTAACATACTGTAATATGACATGAGGAGAACAGAGGGTAGCTCTAACATACTGTAATATTATATGAGGAGGACAGAGGGTTGCTCTAACATACTGTAATATGATATGAGGAGGACAGAGGGTTGCTCTAACATACTGTAATATGATATGAGGAGGACAGAGGGTTGCTCTAACATACTGTAATATGATATGAGGAGGACAGAGGGTTGCTCTAACATACTGTAATATGATATGAGGAGGACAGAGGGTAGCTCTAACATACTGTAATATGATATGAGGAGGACAGAGGGTAGCTCTAACATACTGTAATATGATATGAGGAGGACAGAGGGTAGCTCTAACATACTGTAATATGATATGAGGAGGACAGAGGGTAGCTCTAACATACTGTAATATGATATGAGGAGGACAGAGGGTAGCTCTAACATACTGTAATATGATACGAGGAGGACAGAGGGTAGCTCTAACATACTGTAATATGATACGAGGAGGACAGAGGGTTGCTCTAACATAC
This sequence comes from Brachymystax lenok tsinlingensis, assembly GCA_030435695.1. Lineage (NCBI taxonomy): Eukaryota > Metazoa > Chordata > Actinopteri > Salmoniformes > Salmonidae > Brachymystax > Brachymystax lenok. The sequence continues at coordinate 29,894,292 of CM059784.1, read as the reverse complement.
TGTAATATGATATGAGGAGGACAGAGGGTAGCTCTAACATACTGTAATATGATATGAGGACAGAGGGTAGCTCTAACATACTGTAATATGATATGAGGACAGAGGGTAGCTCTAACTTCTCCCTGTACCTCAGTATTGCTCCCCCCTCCCTCTTTTCTCTCATTAATTTCCTTCCTTTTTCTCTCAAATCACACCCAGTGGAACTCTTCTCTCTCCTAACCTGAATCATCCGTCTGGTGAGTCGTCTCTCTCCTAACCTGAATCATCCGTCTGGTGAGTCGTCTCTCTCCTAACCTGAATCATCCGTCTGGTGAGTCGTCTCTCTCCTAACCTGAATCATCCGTCTGGTGAGTCGTCTCTCTCCTAACCTGAATCATCCGTCTGGTGAGTCGTCTCTCTCCTAACCTGAATCATCCGTCTGGTGAGTCGTCTCTCTCCTAACCTGAATCATCGGTCTGGTGAGTCGTCTCTTTCCTAACCTGAATCGGTCTGGTGAGTCATCTCTGCTCTGCTTCCTGAACTTGTTGATTGTGTCATCGATGGTGCTGCCGATCTTATCACTGATCTCCCCCAGTTTCTCACTGAAGGGGAACTGGCCTTGGTCTCTCTTCCAGTCCTCATCCCACTTCCCTCTGCTGCTTCCCTCGTTACCGCCAGAGCTGCTGGAGTCATACCGGTCACCCGCTGGGGGAAGGGGGAATAGACAGAGAGAGAAAGAGCGAGAGAATAGTGAGTTTGTGTTAGAGGCCAATAAGATCAGAAGACACTCCAATATATACACTGCATTCAGAAAGTATTCAGATCCCTTGACCTTTCCACATTTTGTTATAGCTTAAATTTATAAAAAGGTTTTTTTTATTTTTTATCCCTCAATCTACACACAATACCCCATTAAGCTGTTTCTACAACTTGACTGGAGTCCACCTGTGGTAAATTCAATTGATTGGACATGATTTGGAAAGGCACACAGCTGTCTATATAAAATGTCCCACAGTTGACAGTGCACGTCAGAGCAAAAACCAAGCTATGAAGTCGAAGGAATTGTCCGTAGAGCTCCGATACAGGATTGTGTCGAGGCACAGATCTGGAGAAGGGTACCAAAACATTTCTGCAGCATTGAAGGTCCCCTAGAGCTGGTCACCCGGCCATACTGAGTAATCGGGGGAGAAGGACCTTGGTCAGGGAGGTGAGCAAGAACCTGATAGTCACGCTGACAGAGCTCCAGAGTTCCTCTGTGGAGATGGGAGAACCTTCCAGAAGGACAACCATCTCTGCAGCACTCCACCAATCAGACCTTTATGGTAGAGTGGCCAGACTGAAGCCACTCCTCAGTAAAAGGCACATGACAGCCCGCTTGGAGTTTGCCAAAAGGCACCTAAAGGACTCTCAGACCATGAGAAACAAGATTCTCTGGTCTGATGAAACCAATATTGAATTCTTGGCCTGAATGCCAAGTGTCAAATCTGGAGGAAACCTGGCACCATCCCTATGGTGAAGCATGGTGGTGGCAGCATCATGCTGTGGGGATGTTTTTCAGCGGCAGGGACAGGGAGACTAGTCAGGATCGAGGCAAAGATGAACGGCGCAAAGTACAGAGAGATCCTTGATGAAAAGCTGCTCCAGAGCGCTCAGAACATCAGATTGAGGGCAAAGGTTCACATTCCAACAGGACAACGACCCTAAGCACACAGGCAAGACAACGCAGGAGTGGCTTCGGGACAAGTCTCTGAACGACCTTGAGTGGCCCAGCCAGAGCCCGGACTTGAACCCAATCAAACATCTCTGGAGAGACCTGAAAATAGCTGTGCAGCAACGCTCCCCATCCAAACTGACAGAGCTTGAGGGGATCTGCAGAGAAGAATGGGAGAAGCTCCCCAAATACAGATGTGCCAAGCTTGTAGCGTCATACCCAAGAAAACTTGAGGCTATAAATCACCCAAGGTGCTTCAACAAAGTACTGAGTAAAGGGTCTGAATACTTAAGTAAATGTGATATTTCTGGTAGTTTTTTTGGCAAAAATGTATAAAAACTTGTTTTCGCTTTGTCATTATGGGGTATTGTGTGTAGATTGATTAAATAGATTTTTTTTCTCATCTATTTTAGGATAAGGCTGTAAGGTAACAAAATGTGGAAAAAGTGAAGGGGTCTGAATACTTTCCAAATGCACTGTATGTGTGAGTGTTTGTGTTCTAGATTGACTTACTGTATCTGCTGAACCCCCAATACTGTCAGAAGACTTACTGTATCTGCTGAACCCTCCCCCCAATACTGTCAGAGGACTTACTGTATCTGCTGAACCCTCCCCCAATACTGTCAGAGGACACTCCGATGTATTTGTCTTTGTTCTTCTTTGCCTTCTTCCTCTCCTCTCTCAGTCTATCATCATCCTGGATCAGATCCACCATCTCCTTCACCTTCTGACGTACGTTCACGCCCTGGTCCTTACCGTTCTCATCTACAGACACAGGTAGAGAAACAAGAGAGAGAGAGGTAGAGAAACAAGAGAGAGAGAGAGGTAGAGAAACAAGAGCGAGAGAGAGAGGTAGAGAAACGAGAGAGAGAGAGAGAGGTAGAGAAACAAGAGAGAGAGGTAGAGAAACAAGAGAGAGAGAGAGAGAGAAACGAGAGAGAGAGAGAGAGAGGTAGAGAAACAAGAGAGAGAGAGAGGTAGAGAGAGGTAGAGAAACGAGAGAGAGAGAGGTAGAGAAACAAGAGAGAGAGAGAGAGAGAGGTAGAGAAACAAGAGAGAGAGAGAGAGAGAGAGGTAGAGAAACAAGAGAGAGAGAGGTAGAGAAACAAGAGAGAGAGGTAGAGAAACAAGAGAGAGAGAGAGAGGTAGAGAAACAAGAGAGAGAGAGAGAGAGGTAGAGAAACAAGAGAGAGAGAGAGAGAGAGAGAGGTAGAGAAACAAGAGAGAGAGAGAGAGAGAGAGAGAGGTAGAGAAACAAGAGAGAGAGAGAGAGGTAGAGAAACAAGAGAGAGAGAGAGAGAGAGAGAGAGAGAGAGAGAGAGAGGTAGAGAAACAAGAGAGAGAGAGAGAGGTAGAGAAACAAGAGAGAGGTAGAGAAACAAGAGAGAGAGAGAGAGAGAGAGAGAGGTAGAGAAACAAGAGAGAGAGAGAGAGAGAGAGAGAGAGAGAGAGAGAAACAAGAGAGAGAGAGAGAGAGAGAGATAGAGAAACAAGAGAGAGAGAGAGAGAGAGAGAGAGAGGTAGAGAAACAAGAGAGAGTGTAGCTAAAGGTTAGTGGCCCATTCCCCTATAAACATATATGCCTTCTCAACATGTAGGAAGCTGATCAGTGTAATCAGAATGTCAGGTGGGAGAACATGTTGAGAAGACAGAAGCAGAAGAAGTGTCCACAGTACTGTGTGAATAAGACAGCTTGTCAGTCTGGGTTCACAAGGCTATAAATGGTGGTAATGGGAGTGATTGACCTTTTCCCTTTGTCTGCTTTGGGGCATAGCAGTGTGTGGTGGAGCTGCTTGTGCTTTAAGCTGTGCTTAGTGCTCCATCTCTTCCTGAATGCTACAACACTGACTGAACACTGGCCCTTTTGTCTGGTTCTAAACTAACATTTCATTACAAACTCTCACACTGGTGTACAGAGGAGTACTGAGGACAGACAACAAACCTTAACATTTAACAGATTCTACACTACAGTCAAGAGAAAGAGAGACAGCCATAGAATCGTGATTCTGTTTCCTTTCTTTTTTTAAGCTTTATTTAACTAGCCAAGTCAGTTAAGAAGAAATTCTTATTTTCAATGACAGTTGGGTTTCTAGGAACAGTGGGTTAACTGCCTTGTTCAGGGGCAAAATGACAGATTTTCCCCTTGTCAGCTCGGGGATTTGATCTTGCAACCTTTCGGGTACTAGTCCAACACTCTAACCACTAGGCTACCTGCCTATAGAGCGTCAGCCAGAGAGATTACTTGCCTACGAAGTGGTAGCTCTCTAGAGATCGTAGGTCGTAGATGTGTTCTCTGGCGCTGGTGACAACTCTCTCTGAACCGTTCCTGATGAGGTGGGACAACAACAGCAGCGACTGGGGGAGAAGAGATGGAAAACTATTGTTATAACTGCTTATGATGGCCCCTCTGTCATTTTTATGACAGGTCATAGTCTCATCCGTTTTCTGATGATCTGGGGCAACAACAGACTGGGAGAGCAGACCTCGGCCCTCCAGGTCTGGAGTTGAATAGCCATGGCTTATGTCTTGGTTCTAAAAAGAAAGGAAGTCATGCTGCCAACCTTTACCCATTACAATGTTGGGAGCATACACTGAGTCCAAAACATTAGGAACACCTGCTCTTTTCATGACAGACTGACCAGGTGAAAACTAGGATCCCTTATGGATGTCACTTGTTACCGGGTGCACCGGTTTGAATGTGTCAATAACTGCAACGCTGATACATACAGTTTCCTGTATGTATCCAGAATGGTCCACCACCCAAAGGACATCCAGCCAACTTGACAACAGTGGGAAGCATTGAAGTCAACAATGTAGAGTCCACGCACCGACGAATTGAGGCTGTTCTGAGGGCTAAAAAGGGGCAGTGCAACTCAATATTAGGAAGGTGTTTCTAATGTTTTGTCCACCCAGTGTATATAGAGAGCGCGACTTACTTTCTGTCTTTATCTACAGTTTCTTCAGCACCTCTACAAACATTTTGGGGTGTGGGTCAGCTCATGCTTTTTACCAGATGATGACAGGTTATAGCTCTTCTCTGACCTTGTAGACCCTTCTCCAGTTCTTCTTGTTGTCCCGGAGCATCCTGGTCCACAGCATGTTCATCACCTCAGGAAACTGCTCATACATAAACGTACATCTGAGGAGAGATTGAGAGAGAGAGAGAGAGCGAAAGAGAAAGAAAGAGAGCGAAAGAGAAAGAGAGAAAGACACACACACAGAGAGGGAGTAAGAGTGAGGTGTACAGGGGTTAGTCTACATGGCAACATTATTCAATTCAAGTAGAACGTTGCAGATACTGTATAAAAGTTGTTGCAATCTAACGTGTGTGTGTGTGTGAACAGCACTCCTACCTGGAAATCTCTGCCATCTGCTGTCCTGAAGGTCCCCAGGGGTCATCATTGGTGGCCTCCCTCACCTTAGTCTCCACCTCCGAGTAGTTCATCACCACATTGGTTCTACAGGGGGAGGTAAGAGAGATTTTAGTGGCTCTTATGAAAAGAATGACATCAAACAGGAGACAAAGGAGGGTCTGCACTCAATTAAGAGTTAAAAAAAAAAAAAAAAGTTGTATTTTGTCTTAACAGAAAAGGCAAACATTGGCCCAGACCGAGTCCCCCCAGACCTTTGGACAGCCTATTTATGGTAACGGTCAACACACACAGCCTCTATTTACATTAAACTGTTCTTTCCTCCTGTTTCTCCAAGAACACAGAGTCAAATAACCCTCATGATGTGGCTCAGTTGGTAGAGCATGGCGCTTGCAACTCCAAGGATAGTGGGTTCGATACCTGCTGGGGCCACCCATACGTAAAATGTATGCACGCATGTCTAAGTTGATGGGTAAAACGGTCTTGATTAATGATTATAACATAACCGATCTCTCTCTGAGAGAGTCAAAGGTCAACACAATGCCGACACAGGACAGAAGTACTCTGAAGACATGGTGTGTGTGTTTGTACTCTATGAAAGTTGCCGCACAGTCAGGGAAAACCTGTTTGGCAGGAGAGAGGACAGAGGAGACTAGAGCAGGGGACAGAAGAGAGAGTAGAGCAGGGGACAGAAGAGAGAGTAGAGCAGGGGACAGAAGAGAGAGTAGAGCAGGGGACAGAGTAGAGCAGAAGAGAGAGTAGAGCAGGGGACAGTAGAGCAGAGGACAGAAGAGAGAGTAGAGCAGGGGACAGAAGAGAGAGTAGAGCAGGGGACAGAAGAGAGAGTAGAGCAGGGGACAGAAGAGAGAGTAGAGAAGAGAGAGTAGAGCAGGGGACAGAAGAGAGCAGGGGACAGAGTAGAGAGTAGAGCAGGGGACAGAGTAGAGAGTAGAGCAGGGGACAGAGTAGAGAGTAGAGCAGGGGACAGAAGAGAGAGTAGAGCAGGGGACAGAAGAGAGAGTAGAGCAGGGGACAGAAGAGAGAGTAGAGCAGGGGACAGAGTAGAGCAGGGGACAGAAGAGAGAGTAGAGCAGGGGACAGAAGAGAGAGTAGAGCAGGGGACAGAAGAGAGAGTAGAGCAGGGGACAGAAGAGAGAGTAGAGAAGAGAGAGTAGAGCAGGGGACAGAAGAGAGAGTAGAGAAGAGAGAGTAGAGCAGGGGACAGAAGAGAGAGTAGAGAAGAGAGAGTAGAGCAGGGGACAGAAGAGAGAGTAGAGCAGGGGACAGAGTAGAGAGTAGAGCAGGGGACAGAGTAGAGCAGGGGACAGAGCAGGGGACAGAGTAGAGCAGGGGACAGAGTAGAGCAGGGGACAGAGTAGAGCAGGGGACAGAGTAGAGAGTAGAGCAGGGGACAGAGTAGAGCAGGGGACAGAAGAGAGAGTAGAGCAGGGGACAGAAGAGAGAGTAGAGCAGGGGACAGAAGAGAGAGTAGAGCAGGGGACAGAAGAGAGAGTAGAGCAGGGGACAGAAGAGAGAGTAGAGCAGGGGACAGAAGAGAGAGTAGAGAAGAGAGAGTAGAGCAGGGGACAGAGTAGAGCAGGGGACAGAGTAGAGGAGGGGACAGTAGAGCAGAGGACAGAAGAGAGAGTAGAGCAGGGGACAGAGTAGAGCAGAAGAGAGAGTAGAGCAGAAGAGAGAAGAGAGAGTAGAGCAGGGGACAGAAGAGAGGAGAGAGAGTAGAGCAGGGGACAGAAGAGAGGAGAGAGAGTAGAGCAGGGGACAGAAGAGAGGAGAGAGAGTAGAGCAGGGGACAGAAGAGAGGAGAGAGAGTAGAGCAGGGGACAGAAGAGAGGAGAGAGAGTAGAGCAGGGGACAGAAGAGAGGAGAGAGAGTAGAGCAGGGGACAGAAGAGAGGAGAGAGAGTAGAGCAGGGGACAGAAGAGAGCAGTGAAGGTTAAGTGCTTTGCTGAAGGGCACCAACAGATTTTTTCTGTAGTCAGCTCGGGGATTCACACTAGCAACCTTTCGGTTACTGTCCCAACGCTCTTAATTAACCAGAAAGACAGGCAGACCAAGACAGAGAAAACGTAGGTGGAGTGGTGGGTGTGGTTGTGAGAGAGACAAGATGTGCTTTTCTTTGGTGAATGAAGGGTGGGTCGCCTCAAGCAGCGTAGTATAAATGTCTCCACTATACCTATGGTCCATAGACTGGCTATAGTGTATACTTGACCCACTATCACAGTAGTTTCATACAGTCCCACTGGTGATCAAGTAAATGTGTAAACAAACAGAATGAGTTATTACCCTCCACAACACCTGCACCCTCAGCTAAACTGTATGTGACCAATAAACTAGAATCTAGACTAACATTTGGCTGCTAGACTAAACAGGGAAATAGGTCTGCCTATTTCCCTAGTTAGGTTCAAACTAGGCTATTTAGCAGGTCAAACTGTATTTAGTCGGATTAAAAGATAGTTTACAGAAACAAATATTGCGCAAGAAACTTAACAGGGTCAAGCAGGTTTAGTGACCTGAAAAACTCCACTAAGCATGAGCGTTAACAATCAAGGACAGCTGCAGCAATGGAACGCAGTTCATTTTGTAGCCTAACTGTGAAAGCAAACCACAGAGAAATAGGCCTAGATCAAGGTATTCTGGTATTCAACACATAGGCCTACTGTAGCCTATGCTAGGCCTCAGCCTACAGGACTCCGCTCAGACATCACCCCACGGAGCAGGACTCCGCTCAGACATCACCCCACGGAGCAGGACTCCGCTCAGACATCACCCCACGGAGCAGGACTCCGCTCAGACATCACCCCACGGAGCAGGACTCCGCTCAGACATCACCCCACGGAGTAAGATGCAGAAGGCAGTAAAGTATGTCAGATTTTTCCCTCCCTTATGGCTAAAGTTTGAATTTAGAGAGGGTAAGCTGATCTTAGATCTGTGCCTACAACTTCTACCCAGAGCTAGGAGAAGGTGCATAGACTTAGTGTTGCAGAGGGCTGAAGGCATAGAGCAGGCAAAGCGGCCCCTCCCCTCACTGGCCCCTCCCCTCACTGGCCCCTGCCACAACATCACCCACTTCCCCTCACTGTCAGACAGACGGAGCAGCATTGACAGCCAGCTGAGAGGAGGACACACCCTGTGCGGTTCTGGAGTCAGAGCCTGAAGTACTGTAGTTGACAGTGACGGTTGTAATGTTGTAATCAAAGTTATAAATATCATCGCTCTAAAAGACAGGGAAACAGCTAGTTGGCGCAAACGGCTATTCAAATAGCCTATGAGTTGTTCAATAATAGACTGTAGCATGTCTGCCTGGGGCTACAGGCCTATAGAAGGTTTTCACTTCGTTTCAAAGAGTTTAGACTACATTATGTGTACTATCCAGCCCAATACTGTAGTTATACAACATTGGTTTCCCTCTCTGTGCCTTGTGTGACTGTATTACCATAATGCCATATTTGCATGCAACTTTATAATCACATTTGTTTTGTCACACGGAATGCTTACTTACGGGCCCTTCCCAACAATGCAGAGAGAAAGAAGAGAGAGAAATAAAACAAACAATACAAGTTTTAATAAATACACAGAGTGAAAGTGTGTTCCCTGACCGGGAATCGATAGGGTCGTTATTACCGCCATGTTTGCATGGGTGCCGCCACAGGCAGTACCATACAGAGGGAGTAATATAGCCAAGCACTTACACAACACAGGCAGTACCATACAGAGGGAGTGATATAGCCAAGCACTTACACAACACAGTTCTCTCCTCTCAGTAGACTTGCTAGCTACCTCTGGCCCACATTATCAACCTGATCAAATGGAAGCCTCTGATCTTGTCTGTCTGTCTGTATGTATGTACGTACAGTGGGGCAAAAAAGTATTTAGTCAGCCACCAATTGTGCAAGTTCTCTCACTTAAAAAGATGAGAGAGGCCTGTAATTTTCATCATAGGTACACTTCAACTATGACAGACAAAATGAGGGAATATAATCCAGAAAATCACATTGTAGGATTTTTAATGAATTTATTTGCAAATTATGGAGGAAAAAATAAGTATTTGGTCACATACAAACAAGCAAGATTTCTGGCTCTCACAGACCTGTAACTTCTTCTTTAAGAGGCTCCTCTGTCCTCCACTCGTTACCTGTATTAATGGCACCTGTTTGAACTTGTTATCAGTATAAAAGACACCTGTCCACAACCTCAAACAGTCACACTCCAAACTCCACTATGGCCAAGACCAAAGAGCGGTCAAAGGACACCAGAAACAAAATTGTAGACCTGCACCAGGTTGGGAAGACTGAATCTGCAATAGGTAAGCAGCTTGGTTTGAAGAAATCAACTGTGGGAGCAATTATTAGGAAATGGAAGACATACAAGACCACTGATAATCTTCCTCGATCTGAGGCTCCACGCAAGATCTCACCCCGTGGGGTCAAAATGATCACAAGAACGGTGAGCAAAAATCCCAGAACCACACGGGGACCTAGTGAATGACCTGCAGAGAGCTGGGACCAAAGTAACAAAGCCTACCATCAGTAACACACTACGCCGCCAGGGACTCAAATCCTGCAGTGCCAGACGTGTCCCCCTGCTTAAGCCAGTACATGTTCAGGCCCGTCTGAAGTTTGCTAGAGAGCATTTGGATGATCCAGATGAGGATTGGGAGAATGTCAGATGAAACCAAAATAGAACTTTTGGTAAAAACTCAATTAAATCGTGTTTGGAGGACAAAGAATGCTGAGTTGCATCCAAAGAACACCATACCTACTGTGAAGCATGGGGGTGGAAACATCATGCTTTGGGGCTGTTTTTCTGCAAAGGGACCAGGACGACTGATCCGTGTAAAGGAAAGAATGAATGGGGCCATGTATCGTGAGATTTTGAGTGAAAACCTCCTTCCATCAGCAAGGGCATTGAAGATGAAACGTGGCTGGGTCTTTCAGCATGACAATGATCCCAAACACACCGCCCGGGCAACGAAGGAGTGGCTTCGTAAGAAGCATTTCAAGGTCCTGGAGTGGCCTAGCCAGTCTCCAGATCTCAACCCCATAGAAAATCTTTGGTCCGTGTTGCCCAGCAACAGCCCCAAAACATCACTGCTCTAGAGGAGATCTGCATGGAGGAATGGGCCAAAATACCAGCAACAGTGTGTGAAAACCTGGTGAAGACTTACAGAAAATGTTTGACCTCTGTCATTGCCAACAAAGGGTATATAACAAAGTATTGAGATAAACTTTTGTTATTGACCAAATACTTATTTTCCACCATAATTTGCAAAAAAATTAATTAAAAATCCTACAATGTGATTTTCTGGATTTCTTTTTCTCATTTCGTCTGTCATAGTTGAAGTGTACCTATGATGAAAATTACAGGCCTCATCTTTTTAAGTTGGAGAACTTGCACAATTGGTGGCTGACTAAATACTTTTTTGCCCCACTGTATGTATGTATGTATGTATGTGTGTGTGTGTGTGTAATCACACAATATGGCAAAGGCTTCCGTTTCGTTGCAAGTCTGTCTAATGCACACACACCCATTTCCTTCATCCTGTGACAAGTCCAAATAAAGTCTTCGGGACTATTTATTCAGTATTGTATCAATTTGTCCATGTGACCGCTGGGAGGACTTGTAAACAAGAACTGCCAGTTTCTTCATTCAGTTTTAGGCCTCTAGATATCCTTCACAGTGAGCCAGCATTCAGACAGCTGTTTCAAGGAGATTTCATGTTGCTTTTGTGGAATAGACCTCCACTGATGGGTGTTGCCCACTCTCTCACAACGTCTCCACTCCAGGCCCTCAGAACACTGGGCCTCGTTTCTCATAGCCTTCTAACAATCTTAACGCTATGAACCTTCTAACGATGCGTCTTTAACAAACAAGGTGTTTCCCAGAGCCTTCGTTAGAAACATGGCTCGTAAAAAGCGTTGCACACCTACGAGTGATTCAGACCACTTGTAGAGCAGCCAAAGTGCATCGTTAGATACTTTTTCTTTTTCTCAGAACACCTCCGCAAAACATAGAATCTAGGTCAGAACAAAGTTGATTACAAAGTTGCAAACAAGTGAAGGATAAAAAAAATGATTCAAATGAAATCCGAGGTGACGTCATTAAGAGGCTACATGGCGTTATAAAGGCTATTTCATGTTCAATTAAATCACTTCCAGTTTGCAACTAAGCTACTGTCAAATGTATGCCTCAATGTGTTATGACGTGTGACAACGTGTGCCCAATCTGTGATTTAATGCATTATTATTGGGTCAGCACAATAAGTCACCTCTATAGCGTATTTGCAGCCATAGGTGGTAATATCTCTCTAGGAGCTGATCCATCATCAGTATTGTGGAATAATTTGAATGGAGAAATCTGATCAGAGAAGTGCAGTTCTTTCGATCCTATTACAATCAACACATGGTCTAGTGACGCACTTAGTGAACCTTCTCTCTACGTGCTTGTTTGGGAAACACTTAAAAAGGTGGCTCATAAATAATGACTCATCAGGCATGATCATTGTAATGCTTAAGTTACATTGCAACTGGGAAACAAGGCTCTGGTCCTCTATACCACAGCAGCACACTAAGACCACTGACTTCAATACAACAGGGAGGAAACAGTCCCAACTCTACTTCCTTCACCCATTACAGTGCAAAGCCCAGTCCTCTTCCTGCTTGCTCTTTCTCTCTGTACCTCTGCCCCCCTCTCTCTGTACCTCTGCCCCCCTCTCTCTGTACCTCTGCCCCCCTCTCTCTGTACCTCTGCCCCCCTCTCTCTGTACCTCTGCCCCCCTCTCTCTGTACCTCTGCCCCCCTCTCTCTGAAGAGGTCACCCAGTAGGGGAGAATAGCAGAGGGGACTTGACTTTTAGCAGGAATGCATTCTTGGACAGGAACTGTGCGCTCCTGCTGTTGCCACAGCTTGCCAAACCAGCCATTAAAGCTTTGAAGTGGAGATTGCGCAATCCCACTACTTCCCAGAGCTCTACAGTAGGCCTGTGTGTGTGTGTGTGTGTGTGTGTGTGTGTGTGTGTGTGTGTGTGTGTGTGTGTGTTGCATGGCCTCTCTCAGGTCATTACTCAGCAGTGACGAGGACAGTAAATTATACGAGAGGAGGACAAAAGACAAAAATAAGCCGGTTAAACCAGGTGTGGCTATCGCTCATAGGTGGAAACATTCAGCCATTCATTCAAGACTTTAGTTTCAATCTCTGCTGACAGCGACTGTACAGGTTAAGGCTAATCGTGTTTATTCCTATGAATGCCATGCAATGCAACTCTTAGGCTCAGTCCCAAATGGCATCCTATTCCCTATGGGCCCTGGTCGAAAGCAGTGCACTATTTAGGGGGACAAAAGTGGCATTTGGGACACACCCTACACTACCATGGATAGGGTAGGGTGTACTATCCATGGTAGTGTAGGGTGTGTCCCAAATGCCACCAGTATTTCTACTTGCACATCCCCATCTGCACATATATCACTCCAGTGTAAATTGCTAAATTGTATACAGATCTATTGTGTTATTGACTGTACGATTGTTTACTCCATGTGTAACTCTGTTGTTTTTGTCCCACTGCTTTGCTTTATCTTGGCCAGGTCACAGTTGTACATGAGAACTTGTTCTCAACTGACCTACCTGGTTAAATAAAGGTGAAATAATATATATATATATATATATATATATATATATATATATATATATATATATATATATATATATATTTTGAATCCAGATACTCTGGCTAATACGGGTAGTGACAGCAATGCCTTCACAACACAACTCTATGCAGCGTGACATTGCCTCTTAATTGTGCAATCTATTGTTGCATTCAGCAAGTCATTGTTTATCACAGAGTTATTAATTACAACACTGTCTTGTACTGTATCAACCGTCACTGTGGTTGATAATGGTCTGGGCTCCACCTTTCTGCTTCTGCATGCAAGGCACCTCCATTTTGCAAATGCAAAAGGCCCCAATGGCCACATCAGACATACACTACAGTCAAATATATTGCACTTGGTTTGATAATTTTGCCTATAGTATACTTAAGCAATGAGGCCCGAGGTGGTGTGGTATATGGCCAATACACCACGACTATGGGCTGTTATTAAGTGCGACGCAACTTCGGAGTGCCTGGATACAGCCCTTAGCCGTGGTATATTGGCAATATAATCCAAACCCTCGCGGTGTCTTATTGCTATTATAAACTGGTTACCAACGTAATTAAAACAGTAAAAATAAATGTTTTATTATACCCGTGGTATACAACGGCTATCAGCCAATCAGCCTTCAGGGCTCGAACCACACAGTTTATAATAAGAAGTATAGAGGGGCAGAAGTTGAGTTATCCAGGCGTTCTAGGTTTACTCGGATCAGCCTATACTAAAAAAACAAAAAACAAAAAACGAATACATTCTAGTCAAGTCAACTGAGCAGTGGCAGTTTTGATAGACCTGTGACACGAGAAAAGCAAAATGTTCTGGTTGTTATGCTAGATACTTTCACACCCGGAAGTTGGATTGTCAGAATACATCCAGTTAGCGTTCAAGGCCTTTGCCACAACTAACAAATGTTCCCTCACGTAGTAAACGTTTGTTTTTGAGTTGGCTAACTACCTAGTTCAGTTGGCTAGCTAGCCCAAAAAAAACGAACTGACAAGTGACTGTCACGCTGCGGGGGAAAAGACCCAGGACAACGTTAAATTGGCTAATGGCAATGCCGCGTTCAAAAAAATGGGAACGTGAAAAATAGGAGGTCAAATCATCAAGTCAGTGATCTTCAGGTCGGAGAGTCGGAGCTCTAGAAAGAGGCCCGAGATGGATCGAGTTCCCGTTAAAAATCGACTTTCCCCAGTCGGAGATCGTTTTTTTCCCTGTTCCCACTTGTTTTTAACACACAAAAGTCGGAGATAATCCGAATTCCCATTTGTTTTTAACCCAGCATAATTTACGCTAGGTAATTAGCTAACTAGCTAACGTTAGCCATCTCAACTTTCTAAGACAGTAAACGCGGCTGGAAAGTTGAGTTATCAATCGCTCGTCGGATAGTTCAAGACGAGATTAAAATGGGAATATAGTCGAATGGCAAAAAAGTTGAATTTGTCCTGTATTTGACTGCCACAACTTTCCATTGAAGATAGCTGGCTAACTAGCTTCCTGCTGCTACGTGACGTCAAAGTGTTGGGTACGTGTCTCTTTCAAATAGGTAAACTCAAGAGTTTAGCTCGGATAGAGTGAGAATACTTACGCCTTATCAACCAATTCCCGGACTTTCCACATGTTCATCATTTTGGCTCTCTACAGCGGGGCTGTCCGCCTCAGTAACCTGTATTCCAAGCTCTCAAAATCCGATAGAGCTGAGCGCTGTCACCGAAATCAAACCTTGAACCAAAGACGGTGTACAGTATGACTTCTTCACCTGTGGATTTTATATGGCGGTTGGCAACCATTTTAAAGCTGCATTACCGCCACCAACTGGACTGGAGTGTGGACCAGAGACAGTGAAGTTCTAATAATCCTACCCGATATTCTCGTCTCCCTAACGAAACGAAATGCATAAATACTACATCCCCTGAAGACGTCCCCAGCAGTTCACTTAATCCTCTTCATTACTCCTCAAATCTAATAACAATCGCTCCCTTTCTCTTACATATTTCTGGCACCATCTCCTCTTGACAATCACACACACAGTCGGATGTTTCCCCACCAATTTCAATGTACTATTGAGCCTTGTGTGTCCCAGTCTCAGCCTTGAGATTACACGTTCCTCCATTCTCTCTCGGCCTGAGGACCTCCCTGCCCCCACCTTTTCCTGTTTTATATAGGTGTCTTCCCTTTCCCTCCCTGTTCCACAACTCTTGCCATTTGTTTTTAACCACTGTTCTCATTAAAACCCCTTGGCTTCTGCTTTACTGATTGATAATTCCATCTCAATGTTAGGATGTTTAAGTGCCGGCTTGGCGATAACATCCACCTCTTCAATCCGCTCTACTCCCATATGAGCTGGTACCCAGAGGAACATCACAAATACCTCCATCTGTTTCACCCTATACAATCACTGCAGAACCTCATACAATACCTCCTGTCGGCTCTGATACACAAATTATTTAAAGCTCATCAGTGCTGCACAGGAGTCAGAGCATATGACTCCTCTGTCTGGCCTCACCTCTACCAACTCTGCAGCCAATAGTATGGCCAACAACTCCATGTTGTAAACAGATACATTTATCGTTGCTATTTTTGTCCCTGCCAACTTAAACTCAGGAACACTAAAATCTGCACCTCCCTGTTTTAGGGTCCTTAGGTCCGTCTGTGAATATATTAAAGAAAGCATAGTATTGTGTTCTTAAATGTTCACTTATAGCTGAATCTACTCCTTCCTCAACATCTCTTACCCTAGATCTATCACTGGATGAGGGAGACCAAGGTGGGATAGCAGGAATAACCACAGAGGGGCTAAGTATGAACACTGAAAAATGATTCACCTCTTTTAAGGCAGGGGGCACATATTTACTAAATAAACTAAAGTAAAAACACAATAACATAACAATAACGAGGCTATTTACAGGGGGTACTGGTAGCGAGTCAGTGTTCGGGGGTACAGGTTAGTTGAGGTAATTTGTACATGTAGGTAGGGGTGAAGTGACTATGCATAGGTAATAAACAGCGAGTAGCAGCAGTGTACATGTAGGTAGGGGTGAAGTGACTATGCATAGGTAATAAACAGCGAGTAGCAGCAGTGTACATGTAGGTAGGGGTGAAGTGACTATGCATAGGTAATAAACAGCGAGTAGCAGCAGTGTACATGTAGGTAGGGGTGAAGTGACTATGCATAGGTAATAAACAGCTAGCAGCAGTGTACATGTAGGTAGGGGTGAAGTGACTATGCACAGATAATAAACAGCGAGTAGCAGCAGTGTACATGTAGGTAGGGGTGAAGTGACTATGCATAGGTAATAAACAGCGAGTAGCAGCAGTGTACATGTAGGTAGGGGTGAAGTGACTATGCATAGGTAATAAACAGCGAGTAGCAGCAGTGTACATGTAGGTAGGGGTGAAGTGACTATGCATAGGTAATAAACAGCGAGTAGCAGCAGTGTACATGTAGGTAGGGGTGAAGTGACTATGCACAGATAATAAACAGCGAGTAGCAGCAGTGTACATGTAGGTAGGGGTGAAGTGACTATGCATAGGTAATAAACAGCGAGTAGCAGCAGTGTACATGTAGGTAGGGGTGAAGTGACTATGCATAGGTAATAAACAGCAGTAGCAGCAGTGTACATGTAGGTAGGGGTGAAGTGACTATGCATAGGTAATAAACAGCGAGTAGCAGCAGTGTACATGTAGGTAGGGGTGAAGTGACTATGCACAGATAATAAACAGCGAGTAGCAGCAGTGTACATGTAGGTAGGGGTGAAGTGACTATGCATAGGTAATAAACAGCAAGTAGCAGCAGTGTACATGTAGGTAGGGGTGAAGTGACTATGCATAGGTATTAAACAGCGAGTAGCAGCAGTGTACATGTAGGTAGGGGTGAAGTGACTATGCATAGATAATAAACAGCAAGTAGCAGCAGTGTACATGTAGGTAGGGGTGAAGTGACTATGCATAGATAATAAACAGCGAGTAGCAGCAGTGTACAACACAAATGGAAGGGGGTCAATATAATAGTCCGGTGGCAATTTGATTAATTGTTCAGCAGTCTTATGGCTTGGTGGTAGAAGCTGTTAAGGAGCCTTTTGGTCCTTTTGGTACCGCTTTCTGTGCGGTAGCAGAGAAAACAGTCTATGACTTGGGTGACTGGAGTCTCTGCCAATTTTATTGGCTTTCCTCTGACACCGACTATTATATAGGTCCTTGATGGCAGGAAGCTTGGCCCCAGTGATGTACTGGGTCATACGCACTACCCTCTGTAGCGCCTTACGGTCAGATACCTAGCAGTTGCCGTACCAGGCGGTGATGCAACCGGTCAGGATGCTCTCTATGGTGCAGCTGTTGAACTTTTTGAGGATCTGGGGACCCATGCCAAATCTTTTCAGTCTCCTGAGGGAGAAAAGGTTTTGTCGTGCCCTCTTCACGACTGTCTTTGTGTGTTTCAAGGAACTTGAAACTCTCGACCCGCTCCACAACATCCCCGTTGATGTTAAGGGGGCCTGTTCAGCCCGCCTTTTCCTGTAGTCCACAATCAGCTCCTTTGTCTGGCTCACATTGAGGGAGAGGTTGTTGTGCTGTCACCACACTGCCAGTTCTCTGACCTCCTCCCTATAGGCTGTCTCATCGTTGTTGGTGATCAGGCCTACCACTGTTGTATCGTCAGCAAACTTAATGATAGTGTTGGAGTCGTGTTTGGCCACGCAGTCGTGGGTGAACAGGGAGTACAGGAGGGGACTATGTACACACCCCTGAGGGGCCCCAGTGATGAGGATCAGCGTGGTAGACGTGTTGTTGCCTACCCTTACCACCTGGGGGTGGCCCGTCAGGCAGTCCAGGATCCAGTTGCAGAGGGAGGATGTGTAGTCCCAGGGTCCGTAGCTTAGTGATGAGCTTCGAGGGCATTATGGTGTTGAATGCTGAGCTGTAGTCAATGAACAGCATTCTCACATAGGTGTTCCTTTTGTCCAGGTGGGAAAGGGCAGTGTGGAGTGTGATTGAGATTTTGGCATATGTGGATCTGTTGGGGCGGTTTGTGAATTGGAGTGAGTCTAGGGTATCCGAGAGGATGCTGTTGATGTGAGCCATGACCAGCCTTTCAAAGCACCCCATGGCTACCGATGTGAGTGCTATGGGGCTGTAATCATTTAAGCAGGTTACCTTCGCTTCCTTGGGCACAGGGACTATGGTGGTCTGCTTGAAACATGTAGGTATTACAGACTCAGAAGGGAGAGGTTGAAAATGTTAGTGTAGACACTTGCCAGTTGGTCCGCACATGCTTTGAGTACACGTCCTGGTAATCCATCTGGCCCCGCGGCTTTGTGAATGTTGACCTGTTTAAAGATCTTGCTCACATCGGCTACCGAGGGCGTTATCACACGGTTAGCACACAGAGACAGGGGCTGGAAGAAGTTAATGGATTGGACATCGGTCACTGATCGCACTAGTGAACTGTAGCTGACAGTGTCAGTTAGACATGACATGCAGGAGCTTCCTGCAGGAAATGGTAGTCTCGCTGAGGTCTTCTCTGTTGCTGATTAGCATTTCACATTTTGTTGAGTAAATTGAGGCTAATATATTGATAAAACTGACCTTGTCCGAGAGAGAATGACATGGCTATCAAAACATCCGGCCAGGCTAAGCCTACACAAAACCCAGACCTTATATGAAGCAGTTCTAAAATCCCAGACGCAAATATGAATGAGGAAAAAATTATTGGAACCATTACCGGGTTTTACCGCTAGGTTTATGGGTATTATGATGGGTCCACTGTGCCGGACTATACCAGCTACCCAACTTTTTAGAAGTTATCGTGAGCCTATTTGCAATGTGTTTACACAGCAGGAAATGCAGAAGTATTTTCTTTTTTGCTATGATCAGCTTGTCAAAAATGTATAGATACAAACTTGAAACCTCTGATCATGACAATAAGGTGAAACTCCTGGGCAACGGTTGTGGTTGTCCATTTTACTTTGACTTGTGCATTTTTTAATATGATGTTAACTTGATATGCATTTTTTATTTGATTGGGCAAAAAATATAAATAAAATATATTTTTTGGTTTTTTTTAGGTTAGGCTATTTGATTGGAGAAAGCTGCATGATGTAAAAAGTGTCTGTCTCAGTACATTGTCATCCATTTTATCTCCAGCCTGTAGGCTACACAAAAGGCCACATACTCTTTCTACTGTATCCTGTGTCACGCCCTGATCTGTTTCACCTGTCCTTGTGCTTGTCTCCACCCCCTCCAGGTGCTGCCCATCTTCCCCATTATCCCCTGTGTATTTATACCTGTGTTTTCTGTCTGTCTGTTACCAGTTTGTCTTGTTTGTTCAAGCCTACCAGCGGTTTGTCTCAGCTCCTGGGTTTCCCTAGTTGCTCTTTTTCGTGTCCTCCTGGTGTTTGACTACTGCCTGTCCTGACCCTGTACCCGCCTGGCTGACCACTGCCTGTCCTGACCCTGAGCCTGCCTGCTGTCCTGTACCTTGGCCCCACTACTCTGGATTATCGACCCCTTGCCTACCTTGACCTGTCGTTTGCCTGCCCCTGTTGCTGTAATAAACATTGTTACTTCACACAGTCTGCACTTGGGTCTTACCTTGATTCCTGATAATGTATGTGCTACATGATTTATGTTAGATGTTTTTTTTGAGGAACTTTGGTGGAGCGCCGTAGCGATGTGTCTCTCCGCACCCTGGAGAGAAGCGCTAGGAATGGACAAGCAAAATATTTTGTGCCCCTGCCTGCTTATCACAGGGCGGCATCAGCGCTCGCCTAAAAAACACCATATGCCACTGGTTGAGAGAAGTTGTCATTGTTTTTGGGCAGAATTCTGTGAGGTTTTATGTGTTATTGTTGGAGGTGCGTCTTGGTCAATTTAGCTAAGAAAAGGCCTAATGAGGGGGCTAGCTGTGCCTGGCCTCAACCACAACCCTAACCCCATTCCAAATCCTGGTTGAGCTCTGGTCTCAGGCTCCTGAGTGGTACAGTGGTCTAAGACACTGCATCTCAGTGCAAGAGGCGTTACTGCTGTACCTGATTCGAATACAGGCTGCATCACATCCGGCTGTGACTGGGAGTCCCATTGGGTGGCGCACAATTGGCAAAGCGTCATCCGGGTTTGGCCGGGGTAGGTCGTCATTGTAAATAAGAATTTGTTCTTAACTGACTTGCCTAGTTAATTATTTATTTTTTAAGCTACAACCCTAACCCTAGCTTCATTTCCACATCCTGGTTCAACACTGGCCTCAAGCATAACCCTAACCCTAGCTTCATGTCCACATCCTGGTTCAACCCTAACCCTAGCCTCAACCTGATTGCGTGCACACAAGTGTCTGTGAGAGAGCACTGTGAGAGAGCACTGTGAGAGAGCACTGCCCTGTCAAGTTTGTTTGGGTGAAAATGCAGCAGCAGGCCTCTATGTTTCATGACATCCTCCCCCTGGGAAAGCAGAAAACATCTTACAACTTTCTCTCTGTTTGTTTCTCTCTCTATTAGGACAAAATAAATAAAGAATGAAAGAAAAGGAAAACTAACCGAGACAGTAAAAAAATATGGAGAGAAAACACATTTGAGAGAAAACAAGAGACAGCACTTAACAACCCAGAATGCACTGCACCCAAGGGAGCCACCTCAATTACCGCCTCACGTCCGAAGAGGAGAACTCTGCGAGAAATGATGGCTGAGATGGAGACGGCTGGGGGAGGTGTGTGTGAGAGAGAGAGACATAGAGAAAGAGACAGAGAGATCAACCATCACTAAACCATGCTATACTCCTCTGGGAGGGTCTAAGTGGGAAAGGATGTTGTTCAGGGTGTGTGTGCGTGTGAGTATGTGCACGCCTATGAGTGTGTGTGTATGTATTGGGAATTAGGGTTGGGGGGGGGTCTATTGAATCCTAAACCTGTGCTGAAAAAGTCTATCACTGAATATTTTTTGAAAATAATGGAGAAATCAACCCAATATGCCAAGGTGTCGCATTTCAAGTAAAACATTTGAAGACATTAATGTCCCTCCAGTTCCTATTATTCCTGGCAGTGGATGAATCAGATCCACATCTGATGTACAGAGAGAAGGAAGGCAAAGCTCTCAGGTTCTAAATGTAAACAGTAAAAAATTGCCTGACCGGTTTCAAAGTCAAATCTGCATTCAGATCGTTTCTCCTTCAGAATAGACTCTTTGTCCCAAAACACTGCTTTTGGACATGTGACCAAATCTCCTGTGTCGTCCTTTGATATGTGAGCACAAATAACTTTTAGACTTCACAGAGAATGAAAACTGCTTTAAGATTGTTTAAAACATCTTATCTGACGTTCCTGTCAAAGTGTGGGACATTTTCAGGAATTACATTTTCATTGAAATGTAGAAATAGATGCAGAGTGAAGAGATGTAGTGGGAAGTTTTACCACTAGGTGGCAATGTGACTGTTCAGGTGGATGGACATTATGGCTGCAAAGCCGAAGACTTGCCTAAAGCTAGACAGGATAAACGGAACAGTGAGTATGTGTGTGTGTATGTGTGTGCATGCTTACGTGCCTGTGTGTGTGCGCATGCTTCCGTGTGTCTGTGTGTGTGAGTGAGTGAGTGTCTGTGACGACAAAGGGGAGCGAGTGTGTTGACACAAGTTTCCATGACAAGTGTGGTCAGAACATCATCAGGGGGCCCGGAATTGAAAAGGAAAACGAATACAGAAAGAAATAAAACAAATTCAACTCTCTCTCTCTCTCTCTCTCTCTCTCTCTCTCTCTCTCTGTCTCTCTCTCTCTCTCTCTCTCTGCCATTCTTCTTTCACTGAGGACATATATTTCCAATCCACAGAAACAATGTGTGGTTGTTTTTTCTCTCATTAGAAAACAACATTCTCTGTTTGGAACATTGGCTCTTACTTAACACTGTGTGTGTGTCCACCATGTAGTTCCTGGGCCCCTCTCCCCCGTGTGTGTGTGTGTGTGTGTGTGTGTGATTTTGTGCATGCATGTGCACATGCGTTAGTGTGTGTGTGTCTCTGCTGTTATATTAATGTCGTTGTTGGCCCCGATGCAGCCCACAGTGACAGTCTTGGTCCTTTTCCCAGGCGATATAACCCCTCATATACCACATACTCACTGACCCTGTCTGTCTATGTGTGTGTGTGTGTGTTTCCTATGTGTGTGTGTGTGTGTGTGTTTTCTATGTGTGTGTGTACCCAGTGACAATCTGCACTGGCCCTGAAAGCATCTGTTCCTTTACAGACAGATTCAATTATCAATTACAGCCAGTAAAACCAAGAGAGAGCAGAACATCTGGACTCATAACCAGTGGACTGGATCTATCAGAGAGGAGGAAATAGGCCTGCGTCCTAAATGGCAGCCTATTCCCTATATGATGCATTAACTCCATAGGGCTCTGGTCAAAAGTAGTGCACTATATAGGGATATGGTGCCATTTGGGAAGCACGCTAGGAACATCAGCCACAGGGAGATTCTCAAGGATAGGACAGTGTGTCCGATCTGCTGATTGGGTGAAGGTTTGCCAGAGGTTTTAAACCAGCATGTCATAGGATTGGAAATGGTTTGATGTATGAGTAAAGAAGAAATGAGGAGGATAGGATAGGATAGGACAGAGGGATAGATAAGTAGAGGATAGTATAGAGGGATAGATAAATAGAGGATAGGATAGAGGGATAGATAAGTAGAGGATAGGATAGAGGGATAGATAAGTAGAGGATAGGATAGAGGGATAGATAAGTAGAGGATAGTATAGAGGGATAGATAAATAGAGGATAGTATAGAGGGATAGATAAATATAGGATAGTATAGAGGGATAGATAAATCGAGGATAGGATAGAGGGATAGATACATAACAGTAAAGACAACAATGTTTAAGTCCTATGAAATGCTTCTGTGGAAAATTCAGTGATAACTGGAGAAGGACAGATGGAGGGAGGAGAGGGATGGAGGGAGGGAGCGAAGGAAAGAGAGACAGAAGGAAACAGAGAAGACTAAAGCGCGACGTGTGTGTTTGTGTGTGTGTGTATGTGTGTCAATAGAATGCCAAACTTTAATTTCACCATTTTGGACACAGAAAATACCCACCAAAATAAATATTGTCTACGTGTTATAATTGTTTTTACATTTAAAAAAAAATCATATTCATTATTTTCATTTTGGTATCAATCCACATGTAAAAAAATGTAGGGGTTGGACAGGCACATTAGCGTTAACACATCTGTTAAGACCATTACAGGCAGGCAGTAGGAATGTGTGTTTATAATGCAGCAGAAAGAATCCAGGTGATTAGTTAGTGTTGTCATTAGATTAATAGGATCCAGTTATACCTTGCATTAAGGAAATTATTCTGTACCAAGAGAACTCCACCAGTGACGTAGGGAGGCAGTAGAACAGTGAAACATAAGCTGTTTCCCAAAAGGCCCCCTACTGCCTTTATAGAGCCCTATGGTGGATACCCTACTGCCTTTATAGAGCCCTATGGTGGACACCCTACTGCCTTTATAGAGCCCTATGGTGGACACCCTACTGCCTTTATAGAGCCCTATGGTGGACACCCTACTGCCTTTATAGAGCCCTATGGTGGATACCCTACTGCCTTTATAGAGCCCTATGGTGGATACCCTACTGCCTTTATAGAGCCCTATGGTGGATACCCTGCTGCCTTTATAGAGCCCTATGGTGGACACCCTACTGCCTTTATAGAGCCCTATGGTGGGCACCCTACTGCCTTTATAGAGCCCTATGGTGGGCACCCTACTGCCTTTATAGAGCCCTATGGTGGACACCCTACTGCCTTTATAGAGCCCTATGGTGGGCACCCTACTGCCTTTATAGAGCCCTATGGTGGACACCCTACTGCCTTTATCGAGCCCTATGGTGGACACCCTACTGCCTTTATAGAGCCCTATGGGGGGCACCCTACTGCCTTAATAGGGCCCTATGGTGGACACCCTACTGCCTTTATAGAGCCCTATGGGGCCTGGTGAATGGTAATACATAGGGAATAGGATGCTATTTGGAACACACAGGGCTTTTTATTATCAAGCATCTAAGCTGTTATGACACTGTTTTTACAGAGCCTCAGGGTATTCATTAAACAATACGGGTTCCACAGGCCTATAGAAGATGTATTTCCCATTACTTGGTTTTTACACCAATCAGATCAGCTCTTAAGCCAATAATTGGGAAAAATATAATATTTGGTCTGTCTGTGTAAACAGTCTTATCGTAGACTCTGCTTTCATCCAGATTACTAAATTGCTTGGAAAATAGTACTGGCAAAGTACTGTAGGAACACATGCGCACACACACACACACACACACACACACACACACACACACACACACACACACACACACACACACACACACACACACACACACACACACACACACACACACACACACACACACACACACACACACACACACACACACACACACACACACACACACACACACACACTCAATGTTGGGTAGGTTACTTTCTAAATGTAATCTGGTACAGTTACTAGTTACCTGTCCAAAATTGTAATCAGTAACGTAACTTTTGGATTACTCAAACTCAGTAACGTAATCTGACTACATTCCGTTACTTTTAGATTACTTTCCCCTTAAGAGGCATCAGAAGAAGACATAAAATGTATGTTATCAATTGAACGACATCTATTGCAGGTTAAATCAATGTTAAAGTTTACATCGCTGGCCAAATATGGATGTTACATTTTACGTAGGCTTTATGTAGGCTTCTTCTAACCCATCACGCTTTCTACACAATAAAATAATACGATTAAAATATGTCTTTACATTAAAAACCAAAGTAAATTCCAGTCATTCCAATAAATGTTATACCCCTTGATGTTCATGAGTAGGACTTGGAAATATGGAAGTATGGATTAGCCAAATTGTTTTACCTGAGCATGACCCCAAAATGAAGGACTTATTAGCCAGCCCTACTCTGTTGTTTATGATTTTGTTTAGAAGAAAAAGAAACGCACACCTATATAGGCGAGGTGCTGGCTAGCGGAATGGAAAACTAGAAAATAAAGAAGAGCCGCACACTCTAGGAGCTCAGATGCAAAAAAGATTTTATGTCCAACGTTTCGACAGGCAAGCTGTCTTCATCAGGGTATGGAGGCCAACAAAATTGAAAGTTGAAAAATAAATGTGGCGCTCATGGAATGGCATGCTTTGAGCACTACTGAAAAGGGCTATTTACATGTGAAAATACCATATGCTGCATTTGCTATAGGCATATTGTTTACCTTTTTGTTGGTGGCACTTTGATATCTTGATAATATGTAGCTGTTTAAAGGGCAAATCCACTGATGAAACAATAACAAAACAGTCGCCCTTGCCTTTGTTTTGGTAAAAAGCTGAGGGATGGGCCTGGAGAAATGTAACCACTCTCAGATTAATAGACAGAGCTACAGTGAGGGAAAAAAAGTATTTGATCCCCTGCTGATTTTGTACATTTGCCCACTGACAACGAAATGATCAGTCTATAATTTTAATGGTAGGTTTATTTGAACAGTGAGAGGCAGAATAACAAAAAAAAAAAGAAAAACGCATGTGAAAAATGTTATAAATGGAATTGCATTTTAAAATTTAAATTATAGACTGATCATTTCTTTGTCAGTGGGCAAACGTACAAAATCAGCAGGGGATCAAATACTTTTTTTCCTCACTGTATGGATGCAAGGACTGACCATACATGATATCAAAAGTATTGTTTTAAACATGTTATGAGGCTATACAGTGTTTGTTTACATTTACAATGTTTACAAACACTGGGAGTTAAACAAGCTTATATTGTGGGTTCTCATGCAGTGTGACAGTTGAACTAAGCTCATGAGGCATTTCTAAGTTATATTCTTCAAGAATACATGGAGATATAGATATATATACACTACCGTTCCAAAGTTTGGGGCCACTTAGAAATGTCCTTCTTTTTGAAAGACATTTTTTGTCTATTAAAATAATAATAAAAAAAAAAGAAAGATGGAATGGAATATGGGATATGGAATATCTACATAGGCGTACAGAGGCCCATTATCAGCAACCATCACTCCTGTGTTCCAATGGCACATTGTGTTAGCTAATCCAAGTTTAAAAGGCTAATTAATCATTAGAAAACCCCTTTGCAATTATGTTAGCACAGCTGAAAACTGTTGTCCTGATTAAAGAAGCAATAAAACTGTGTCCTCTGGTCTGATGAAACAAAAAATAGAACTGTTTGGAAAAAGGGGGAGGCTTGGAAGCCAAAGAACACCATCCCAACCATGAAGCACGGGGGTGGCAGCATCATGTTGTTGGGGTGCTTTGCTACAGAAGGGACTGGTGCACTTCACAAAATAGATGGCATCATGAGGCAGGAAAATTATGTGGATATATTGAAGCAGCATCTCAAGACATCAGTCAGGAAGTTAAAGCTTGGTCGCAAATGGGTCTTCCAAATGGACAATGACCCCAAGCATACTTACAAAGTTGTGGCAAAATGGCTTAAGGACAACAAAGTCAAGGTATTAGAGTGGCCATCACAAAGCCCTGACCTCAATCCTATAGAAATGTGTGGGCAGAACTGAAAAAGCGTGTGCGAGCAAGGAGGCCTAAACAACCTGACTCAGTTACACCAGCTCTGTCAGGAGGACTGGGGCAAAATTCACCCAACTTATTGTGGGAAGCTTGTGGAAGGCTACCCAACACGTTTGACCCAAGTTAAACAATTTAAAGGCAATGCTAACTGAGTTTAAATGTATTTGGCTAAGGTGTATGTAAACTTCCGACTTCAACTCTAGCTTGGACTGTAGCCTACAAAAATATTTTCCTGCTCTTTTCCCTCGATCCATCAAACACATTTGGTGTGTCATCATAGTGGTCTCTGACTTGCGGTCAGACTCGCTCAGGTGGAACAAACTTAAACTTGTGCCTGTTTTCAATGCTGATTTGAATGTCATTGAGAAAACAGAGAAGTGTCAAATATTTCTTTCCGCAAACATCCTTTCAGAATGTAAAAGTAATCTTCAGAGTAATCATATAGTAAAAGTATCTGTAATCTAATTATAATATTTTTGCTGGTAACGTAACGGATAACAGTTACCATCTTTTGTAATCCCTAACATGTAACGGATTACATGTAATCCATTACTCCCCAACTCTGCACACACTACCCCTGTAGCTCCATTAACTGGAGTTAATTATCAGAGCAAAGCCATTAGGCCTCCAGCGCCCCTCTCGCTCTGTCTTTTATTTGTCTCTGTCTCTCTCTCTCTCTCTCTTATTATCTCGCTCTCTTTTTCTCTCTCTCCTATTTTATAAGAGAAATAAGGTGATACTTTATCCGGCTTGGAGCTACAGGTGTGGCGTGCAAAGACAGAATGAAGAGGGATCTCTGTAAGGAGGGATGGCAGTGAAAAACAAAGAGGAGACAGAGTTAAAAAGTAGGCTATGCTAATTAAAGTACCAGGACAAATTGAAAAGTAACAAAGGAACCAGTTTTCGAACGAAGGACAATATCAATCGAGTCATATCAATTATTAAAAGATGGAACAATGTTTACATTCTCCAGGGGAACAGACAGAGGCTGGTTCAAACTGGTCAAGGTTGAGGAAGAGAAAGTTGATTAACAACCAGCTGAAATTTGTATGCTAATCTACCTTATCGTCATGTTTTTTTATGAAGAGGACCCGCGACTCTGAATCAGCATGCACACACTCATTATATTATCAATTATCCAAACACTGTTCATAAAATTCATTGAAAATGAACCAAACAAAAATAAAACATGTATTTGCATATATTCAAAAAGAGCAGATATGGTCCCCTGGGGTTGGTTAATATGTCAGAGGCATGCTAATAAGCAAACTAATATGCTAAATCACTCATATTTTACCCGTGCAGAGCCAAGCCTGAACAAAGTGACTTTGCAGCTCTAACCTTAATATGTCTGTTTTAGAAGAGTTGAAACACGTTTATCTTCTACATTTATTTAAAAAAAAAACATTTTTGAATGACGACAGCTGAGCAGTAGAGGCCAGTAGATAACTACTGATTAGAGATTTGTAAGGTTCGGAACACTATTCTCATAGGGCTCGAGTCAAAAGTTGTGCACTATATAGGGAATAGGCTACGATTTGGGACGTAATCCAGTGTTCTCAGTGTCCTTAAAGCTGGAATCCTTAATGGTGAAACTGCCACGTCCATTTGCGATATTAAAACAACAAAGAAGTTAATGCAAACATTGAACGCTGTTCGTTTTTTCCCCTTGGACATCAGTGCGCGTGCGATAGAACAGCACAATGCTCCTCACCTCCGCTTCGTCAACAAAACAAAAACAATAACAACGTCCATTGTTTCCCATACTGCGGATGCCATCTTTAAAACATTTATCCAGCTCCAGACATGTTAACTCACATATAAGCATGACAATAAGGTCATTCCGCTCTGTGTGGCAGCCAGCCTGCATTGTTTATCCTTTACTACACTGCTAACCAGAGACAAGCCATATTCTACTATTCTCAGTACATCCAATGTGCCTTAAATTAACCATCCTTTTTCCACCCTTATTCTCCTCAGCCTGATATGCATCAACATGAGCAGCACGTGTTAGGTTATGGAGTGACAGTTTTATAATTCCATTGCCTGGGCAAATGAGCCATTTCTGTATTTGTTTATGCACAGCGGCCGTTTCCTTTGAATAACGGCCTAATAATAGGCCTACTGTATACTCAGGCATGCTGGCCTGCATTCCAGCACCCTGACAGATGTTTAGTGTCCACTCCTATGCCTAACAATAAATACATGCAGTACCAGTCAAAAGTTTGGACACACCTATTAATTAATGTTTTTTCTTTATTTGTATTATTCTTTCTACATGGTAGAATAATAGTGAAGACATAAAACTATGAAATAACAATATGGAATCATGTAGTAACCAAAAAAGTGTAAAACAAATCAAAATACATTTTATATTTGAGATTTTTCAAAGTAGCCACCCTTTGCTTGATGACAGCTTTGCACACTCTTGGCATTCTCTCAACCAGTTTCATGAGGTAGTCACATGGAATTAATTTCAAATAACAGTTGTGCCTTGTTAAAACTTAATTTGGGGAATTTCTTCCTTTCTTAATGCATTTGAGCCAATCAGTTGTGTTGTGACAAGGTAGGAGTGGTATACAGAAGATATCCCTATTTGGCACAAGACCAAGTCCATATTATGGCAAGGACAGCTCAAATAAGCAAAGAGAAGCATGAAGTTCAGTCAATCCGGAAAATGTCAAGAACTTCACCTGGAAGTGCTTTCTAAAGGACACCAATAAGAAGAGACTTGCTTGGGCCAAGACACACGAGCAATGGGCATTATAGACCGGTGGAAATCTATCCTTTGGTCTGATTAGTACAAATTCGCGATTTTTGGTTCCAACCGCCGTGTCTTTGTGAGACGCAGAGTAGGTGAACGCATGATCTCCGCATGTGTGGTTCCCACCGTGAAGCATGGAGGAGAAGGTGTGATGAAGTGGGGGTGCTTTGCTGGTGACACTGTCTGTGATTTATTTAGAATTCAAGGCACACTTAACCAGCATGGCTACCACAGCATTCTGCAGCGATATGCCATCCCATCTGGTTTGGGCTTAGCTGGTTGAGACAATGCCAAGAGTGTACAAAGCTGTCATCAAGGCAAAGGGTGGCTACTTTGAAGAATCATCAATCTAAAACACATTTTGATTTGTTTAACACTGTTTTGGTTACTACATGATTCTATATGTGTTATTTCATAGTTTTGATGTCTTCACTTTTATTCTACAATGTAGAACATTTGAATGAGTAGGTGTGTCCCAACTTTTGACTGGTACTGCATACATCCTCAATGATGTTATGAGCTGTGTTGTTAGTCGATCCATGGTTGATATCCTTGCTATAAGTCATGTTTAGTTGATACTGCAGCGGTAGTAGCAGGGTAGTGTTGTAGACATGGAGTTGTAGAATGTGGGGTGTCACAGAGAGGAATGCTCTCCCACTTCCTGGTTACTACATTCAGGACCCCCCATTGGACGAATTGTGTATTGGGATGTAAGAGGCCTGACACAATACAGAGAAACACCACTACTACTGTACAGCATTATTTATATCTACTATAGTATCTCAGTTTGGCTCTCGCTGAATTGGATTCCTATGCAGTTATGTTACACTAGATCTATAGTATGCCTTCTGATGGAGGATGGGTGTGTGTGCGAGTGTGTGTGTGTGTGTCTCACGTTTGTATGTGTGTATACAGTGCCTTTGGAAAGTATTCAGACCCCTTCCCTATTTCCACATTTTGTAAGGTTACAGCCTTATTCTAACATTGATTAAATATTTTTTTTTCACTCATCAATGTACACACAATACCCCATTAAGACACAGCAACAAATAGGTTTTTAGACATGATTTGGAAAGGCACACACCTGTCTATATGAAGTTCAAAAGTTGACAGTGCATGTCAGAGCAAAAACCAAGTCATGAGGTCGAAGGAATTGTCAGAAGAGCTCCGAGACAGGATTGTGTCAAGGCACAGATCTGGGGAAGGGTACCAAAATATTTCTGCAGCATTAAAGGTCCCCCAAAAAACAGTGGCCTCTATCATTCTTAAATGGAAGAAGTTTGGAACCACCAAGACACTTCCTAGAAATGGCCGCCCGGCCAAACCTAGCAATCGGGGGAGAAGGGCCTTGGTCAGGGAGGTGACCAAGAACCCAATGGTCACTCTGACAGAGCTCTAGAGTTCCTCTGTGGAAATGGGAAAACCTCCCAGAAGGACAACCATCTCTGCAGCATACCACCAATCAGGCCTTTATGGTAGTGTGACCAGATGGAAGGCACTCGTCAGTAAAAGGCAGATGACACAGCCCACTTGGAGTTTGCCAATTGGCACCTGAAGACTCTCAGACCATGAGAAACAAGATTCTCTGGTCTGATGAAACCAAGATTGAACTCTTTGGCCTGAATGCCAAGCAGCACATCTGGAGGAAACCTGGCACCATCTCTACGGTGAAACATGGTGGTGCCAGCATCATGCTGTGGGGATGTTTTTCAGTGGCAGGGACTGGAAGACTAGTCAGGATCGAGGCAAATATGAACGGAGCAAGGTACAGAGAGATCCTTGATGAAAACCTGCTCCAGAGCGCTCAGGACATCAGCCTGGGGCGAAAGGTTCACCTTCCAACAGGACAACGACCCTAAGCACACAGGCAAGTCAACGCAGCAGTGGCTTCGGGACAAGTCTCTGAATGTCCTTGAGTGGCCCAGCCAGAGCCCGGACTTGATTTCGATCTAACATCTCTGGAGAGACCTGACCAGAAACGTTCCACATCCAACCTAACAGAGCTTGAGTGGATCTGGAGAGAAGAATAGGAGAAACTCCCCAAAAACAGGTGTGCCAAGCTTGTAGCGTCATACCCAAGAAGACTCGAGGCTGTAATTGCTGCCAAAGGCGCTTCAACAAAGTACTGAGTAAAGGATTTGAACACTTATGTAAATGTAATTTATTTCAGTTGTTTATTTTTGTATAAATAATGTCTAAAAACCAGTTTTTGGTTTGTCATTATGGGGTATTGTGTGTAGATTGATGAGGGAAAAAAACGATTTATTCAATTTTAGAATAAAGCTGTAACCTAACAAAACGTGGAAAAAGTCAAGGGGTCTGAATACTTTCTGACGGCACTGTATGTCTGTGTTAAAGAGTGTGCATTAATGTGTGTGAGTTTGGTGAGGCTGTTAGATTGAGTCATCGGTCTCCTGGGTGACCAGAGGAGAAAGACACATGCTCCTTAAATATAGACATCAGCCCCAGACCAGCTGGTGTACACTATCTATCAAAACTGTCCTGAGAGAGAGAGACTATAGCTCTCCCCAGGCATGTTGCATTAGTGTGTGTGTGTTACATACAGGTCCGGTGCGTAGTGAGCAGTGTCAAGCCGTCATTAGAGCCCCTGTCACCAAGCCTTTGCTGATCTCTCTGTAAAGCTCTGTCTGGAATACCCCAGCCTTAGCTGATCTCTCTATAAAGCTCTGTTTGGAATACCCCAGGCTCAGCTAATCTTTCTATAAAGCTCTGTTTGGAACACGTCAAGCTCAGATGATCTCTCTATTCATTTCTGTTTGGAATACCCCAGGCTCAGCTGATCTCTCTATGAAGCTCTGTTTGGAATACCCCAGGCTCAGCTGATCTTTCTATAAAGCTCTGTTTGGAATACCCCAGGCTCAGCTAATCTCTCTATGAAGCTCTGTTTGGAATACCCCAGGCTCAGCTGATCTCTCTATAAAGCTCTGTTTGGAATACCCCAGGCTCAGCTGATCTTTCTATAAAGCTCTGTTTGGAATACCCCAGGCTCAGCTAATCTCTCTATAAAGCTCTGTTTGGAATACCCCAGGCTCAGCTAATCTCTCTATGAAGCTCTGTTTGGAACACCTCAAGCTCAGATGATCTCTCTATTCATCTCTGTTTGGAATACCCCAGGCTCAGCTGATCTCTCTATGAAGCTCTGTTTGGAATACCCCAGGCTCAGCTGATCTTTCTATAAAGCTCTGTTTGGAATACCCCAGGTTCAGCTAATCTCTCTATGAAGCTCTGTTTGGAATACCCCAGGCTCAGCTGATCTCTCTATAAAGCTCTGTTTGGAATACCCCAGGCTCAGCTGATCTCTCTATAAAGCTCTGTTTGGAATACCCCAGGCTCAGCTAATCTCTCTATAAAGCTCTGTTTGGAATACCCCAGGCTCAGCTAATCTCTCTATAAAGCTCTGTTTGGAATACCCCAGGCTCAGCTAATCTCTCTATAAAGCTCTGTTTGGAATACCCCAGGCTCAGCTAATCTCTCTATAAAGCTCTGTTTGGAATACCCCAGGCTCAGCTGATCTCTCTGTAAAGCTCTGTCTGGAATACCCCAGCCTTAGCTGATCTCTCTATAAAGCTCTGTTTGGAATACCCCAGGCTCAGCTAATCTCTCTATGAAGCTCTGTTTGGAATACCCCAGGCTCAGCTGATCTTTCTATAAAGCTCTGTTTGGAATACCCCAGGCTCAGCTAATCTCTCTATGAAGCTCTGTTTGGAACACGTCAAGCTCAGATGATCTCTCTATTCATTTCTGTTTGGAATACCCCAGGCTCAGCTGATCTCTCTATGAAGCTCTGTTTGGAATACCCCAGGCTCAGCTGATCTTTCTATAAAGCTCTGTTTGGAATACCCCAGGCTCAGCTAATCTCTCTATGAAGCTCTGTTTGGAATACCCCAGGCTCAGCTGATCTCTCTATAAAGCTCTGTTTGGAATACCCCAGGCTCAGCTGATCTTTCTATAAAGCTCTGTTTGGAATACCCCAGGCTCAGCTAATCTCTCTATAAAGCTCTGTTTGGAATACCCCAGGCTCAGCTAATCTCTCTATGAAGCTCTGTTTGGAACACCTCAAGCTCAGATGATCTCTCTATTCATCTCTGTTTGGAATACCCCAGGCTCAGCTGATCTCTCTATGAAGCTCTGTTTGGAATACCCCAGGCTCAGCTGATCTTTCTATAAAGCTCTGTTTGGAATACCCCAGGTTCAGCTAATCTCTCTATGAAGCTCTGTTTGGAATACCCCAGGCTCAGCTGATCTCTCTATAAAGCTCTGTTTGGAATACCCCAGGCTCAGCTGATCTCTCTATAAAGCTCTGTTTGGAATACCCCAGGCTCAGCTGATCTCTCTATAAAGCTCTGTTTGGAATACCCCAGGCTCAGCTAATCTCTCTATAAAGCTCTGTTTGGAATACCCCAGGCTCAGCTAATCTCTCTATAAAGCTCTGTTTGGAATACCCCAGGCTCAGCTAATCTCTCTATAAAGCTCTGTTTGGAATACCCCAGGCTCAGCTAATCTCTCTATAAAGCTCTGTTTGGAATACCCCAGGCTCAGCTGATCTCTCTATAAAGCTCTGTTTGGAACACCTCAAGCTCAGATGATCTCTCTATTCATCTCTGTTTGGAATACCCCAGGCTCAGCTAATCTCTCTATAAAGCTCTGTTTGGAATACCCCAGGCTCAGCTAATCTCTCTATAAAGCTCTGTTTGGAATACCCCAGGCTCAGCTGATCTCTCTATTTTTTATTTTTATTTATTTCACCTTTATTTAACCAGGTAGGCAAGTTGAGAACAAGTTCTCATTTACAACTGCGACCTGGCCAAGATAAAGCAAAGCAGTTCGACACATACAACAACACAGAGTTACACATAGAGTAAAACAAACATACAGTCAATAACACAGTAGAAAATAAAAACAAATCTATATACAAAGAGTGCAAATGAGGTAGGATGAGGAAGGTAAGACAATAAATAGGCCATGGTGGCAGAGTAATTACAATATAGCAATTTAACACTGGAATGGTAAAATGTGCAGTAGATGAATGTGCAATGTAGAAAACTGGGGTGCAAAGGAACAAGATAAATAAATAAATACGGTAGGGGATGAGGTAGTTGGTTGGGCTATTTACAGATGGGCTATAAACAGGTACAGTGGTCTGTGAGCTGCTCTGACAGCTGGTGCTTAAAGCTGTTGAGGGAGATAAGTGTCTCCAGTTTCAGAGATTTTTGAAGTTCGTTCCAGTCATTGGCAGCAGAGAACTGGAAGGAGAGTCGGCCAAAGGAGGAATTGGCTTTGGGGGTGACCAGTGAGATATACCTGCTGGAGCGCGTGCTACGGGTTGGTGCTGCTAAGGTGACCAGCGAGCTGAGATAAGGCGGGACTTTACCTAGCAGGGACTTGTAGCTGACCAGGAGCCAGTGGATATGGCGACGAGTGTAAAGCGAAGGCCAGCCTACGAGAGCGTACAGGTCGCAGTGGTGGGTGGTATATGGGGCTTTGGTAACAAAACGGATGGCACTGTGATAGACTGCATCCAGTTTGTTGGGTAGAGTATTGGAGGCTATTTTGTAAATTACATCACCGAAGTCGAGGATCGGTAGGATGGTCAGTTTTACGAGGGTATGTTTGGCAGCATGAGTGAAGGAAGCTTTGTTGCGAAATAGGAAGCCAATTCTAGATTTAATTTTAGATTGGAGATGTTTGATGTGAGTCTGGAAGGAGAGTTTACAGTCTAACCAGACACCTAGGTATTTGTAGTTTTCCACATAATCTAAGACAGAACCGTCCAGAGTAGTGATGCTGGACGGGGGGACAGGTGCGGGCAGCGATCGGTTGAAGAGCATACATTTAGTTTTACTTGCGTTTAAGAGCAGTTGTAGGCCACGGAAGGAGAGTTGTATGGCATTGAAGCTCGTCTGGAGGGTAGTTAACACAGTGTCCAAAGAGGGGCCGGAAGTATACAGAATGGTGTCGTCTGCATAGAGGTGAATCAGAGACTCACCTGCAGCAAGAACGACATCATTGATGTATACAGAGAAGAGAGTCGGCCCAAGAATTGAACCCTGTGGCACCCCCATGGAGACTGCCAGAGGCCCGGACAACAGGCCTTCCGATTTGACACACTGAACTCTATCAGAGAAGTAATTGGTGAACCATGCTAGGCAGTCATTTGAGAAACCAAGGCTGTCAAGTCTGCCGATAAGGATGAGGTGATTGACAGAGTCGAAAGCCTTGGCCAGATCAATGAAAACGACTGCACAATAATGTCTCTTATCGATGGCGGTTATGATGTCATTTAGGACCTTGAGCGTGGCTGAGGTGCACCCATGACCAGCCCTGAAACCAGATTGCATAGCGGAGAAGGTACGGTGGGATTCTAAATGGTCGGTAATTTGTTTGTTAACTTGGCTGTCAAAGACCTTAGAAAGGCAGGGTAGGATGGATATAGGTCTGTAGCAGTTTGGGTCAAGAGTGTCTCCCCCTTTGAAGAGGGGGATGACCACAGCTGCTTTCCAGTCTTTGGGAATCTCAGACGTCACGAAAGAGAGGTTAAACAGGCTAGTAATAGGGGTTGCAACAATTTCGGCAGATCATTTTAAAAAGAAAGGGTCCAGATTGTCTAGCCCGGCTGATTTGTAGGGGTCCAGATTTCGCAGCTCTTTTAGAACATCAGCTGACTGGATTTGGGAGAAGGAGAAGTGGGGGAGGCTTTGGCGAGATGCTGAGGGGGGTGCAGGGCTGTTGACCAGGGTAGGGGTAGCCAGGGGGAAAGCATGGCCAGCCATAGAAAAATGCTTATTGAAATTCTCAATTATTGTGGGTTTATCGGTGGTGACAGTATTTCCTATCCTCAATGCAGTGGGCAGCTGGGAGGAGGTGCTCTTATTCTCCATGGACTTAACAGTGTCCCAGAACTTTTGGAGTTTGTGTTACAGGAGGCAAATTTCTGCTTGAAAAAGCTAGCCTTGGCTTTCCTAACTGCCAGCGTATATTGGTTCCTGACTTCCCTGAAAAGTTGCATATCACGGGGCTGTTCGATGCTAATGCAGAACGCCACAGGATGTTT
Organism: Brachymystax lenok tsinlingensis; assembly: GCA_030435695.1. NCBI lineage: Eukaryota > Metazoa > Chordata > Actinopteri > Salmoniformes > Salmonidae > Brachymystax > Brachymystax lenok. Next base: position 29,858,162 of record CM059784.1, on the reverse strand, counting down.
TTGCGCTGGTCAAGGGCAGTCAGGTCTGGAGAGAACCAAGGGCTATATCTATTCCTGGTTCTAAATTTCTTGAATGGGGCATGCTTATTTAAGATGGTGAGGAAGGCACTTTTAAAGAATAACCAGGCATCCTCTACTGACGGGATGAGGTCAATATCCTTCCAGGATACCCTGGCCAGGTCAATTAGAAAGGCCTGCTCGCTGAAGTGTTTTAGGAACGTTTAACAGTAATGAGGGAGATCGCTTGACCGCAAACCCATTACGGATGCAGGCAATGAGGCAGTGATCTCTGAGATCTTGGTTGAAAACAGCAGGGGTGTATTTGGAGGGCAAGTTAGTTAGGATTACATCTATGAGGGTTTACGGCTTTGGGATTGTACCTAGTAGGTTCAATTATGATTTGTGTGAGGTTGAGGGCATCAAGCTTAGATTGTAGGATGGCCGGGGTGTTAAGCATGTCCCAGTTTAGGTCACCTAGCAGCACAAACTCTGAAGATAGATGGGGGGCAATCAGTTCACATATGGTGTCCAGAGCACAGCTGGGGGCAGAGGGTGGTCTATAACAAGCGGCAACGGTGAGAGACTTGTTTATAGAAAGGCAGATTTTTTAAAGTAAAAGTTCAAATTGTTTGGGTACAGACCTGGAAAGCAAGACAGAACTCTGCAGGCTATCTCTGCAATAGATAGCAACACCGCCCCCTTTGGCCGTTCTATCTTGTCTGAAGATGTTATAGTTAGGGATGGACATTTCTGTGTTATTGGTGGTCTTCCTAAGCCAGGATTCAGACACGGCTAGGACATCCGGGTTGGCAGAGTGTGCTAGGGCAGTGAATAAAACAAACTTAGGGAGGAGGCTTCTAATGTTGACATGCATGAAACCAAGGCTTTTACGGTTACAGAAGTCAACAAATGAGAGGGCCTGGGGAATAGTAGTGGAGCTAGGCACTGCAGGGCCTGGATTAACCTCTATATCACCAGAGGAACAGAGGAGGAGTAGGATAAGGGTACGGCTAAAGGCTATAATGACTGGTCGTTTAGGACGTTCTGAACAGAGAGTAAAAATAACAGGTTTCAGGGGGTGATAAAATAGATTAAAGGCATAATGTACAGACAAAGGTATGGTAGGACGTAAATACAGTGGAGGTAAACCTAGGCATTGGGTGGTGATGAAAGAGATATTGTCTCTAGAAGCATTTAAACCAGGTGATGTCATCGCATGTGTGGGTGGTGGAACTGAAGGGTTGGATAAGGCATATTGAGCAGGGCTAGAGGCTCTACAGTGAAATAAGGCAATAAACACTAACCAGAACAGCAATGGACAAGGCATATTGACAATGAGGAGAGGCATGCTTAGCCTAGTGAACATAAGGGTCAAGTTAGTAGTGAGGCTGTTTGGGGACACGGCGTTTCAGACAGCTAGCCAGGGACCACAAGCTAGCAAAGTCTAGCAGGCCGGCTAACTAAGACGGAGGAAGTCTGTTTATAGCCTCCCTCGTGCGTTTCCGTCGGTAGACCAGTCGTGATGGGTCAAAGGGGCTCCGTGTGGTGAAGGGGACCAGGCCAGATGGCACAAATAGGTAATAGTGTCCCAAGAAATTGTCCGATGGACCTGATTAGCTAGCAGCCGATATGCTCTGGACAGCAAGACGTTAGCAGGCCGCAGTTAGCTGATGGGCGTTCAGGTGACGTCGCGTCGGAGGGCAGGTTGAAATATCTCCCTCGGGCAGAAAACGTCGGTAGTCCACTTGAGAGGGCCCGGTAGGGCTCCACACCGGGCAGTAGAAGCGGGTCCGGATAGGAGTTGTAGCCCAGTAGTCTGTTGAGATTCTTCAGTCAGCCGGGAGATGAATTGAGCAAGGGCTAGCTTCAGGCTAATTGGTGTATTGATCCAGGACCGACGTTAGCCGATGGCACTCAGGTAGCAGCTAGCTAGCTGTAAGATCCAGTTGAAAAATGTCCAACTTGCGGTAGGAATCCGGGATATGGAGAGAAAAATAAATAAAAATAGGTCCGGTAAGCTCAATTTTGAGTCGTGTTATACGAGGGGCGAGAGCTTTTCCGAGCTGAAAGTTAGCTGATGCCCGCTATCAATAGTAAGATAAATACTATCGTTAACTAGTGAAGTTAGCTAGCATTTGTTGGGTGACTCCAGATTCGAAAAAAAACAACAACAAAAAACCACAGATCCGCGCCACATTGGGCGAGGCAGGTTGCAGGAGAGTGTTTTGAAGTTGAATTTGAGAGCACATATGAAAAGATATGTGAAGAAAATATATAAAAATATTATAAAGACGATATTTACACAGGACAAGACGGGACAAGACAAAATACACGTCCGACTGCTATGCCATCTTGGATTTAGAATAAGCTCTGTTTGGAATACCCCAGGCTCAGCTAATCTCTCTATGAAGCTCTGTTTGGAATACCCCAGGCTCAGCTGATCTCTCTATAAAGCTCTGTTTGGAACACCCCAGGCTCAGCTGATCTCTCTATAAAGCTCTGTTTGGAATACCCCAGGCTCAGCTGATCAGCTGATCTCTCTATAAAGCTCTGTTTGGAATACCCCAGGCTCAGCTGATCTCTCTATGAAGCTCTGTTTGGAATACCCCAGGCTCAGCTGATCTCTCTATAAAGCTCTGTTTGGAACACCCCAGGCTCAGCTGATCTCTCTATAAAGCTCTGTTTGGAACACCCCAGGCTCAGCTGATCTCTCTATGAAGCTCTGTTTGGAATACCCTAGGCTCAGCTGATCTTTCTATAAAGCTCTGTTTGGAATACCCCAGGCTCAGCTGATCTCTCTATAAAGCTCTGTTTGGAACACCCCAGGCTCAGCTGATCTCTCTATGACGCTCTGTTTGGAATACCCCAGGCTCAGCTGATCTCTCTATAAAGCTCTGTTTGGAATACCCCAGGCTCAGCTGATCTCTCTATGAAGCTCTGTTTGGAATACCCCAGGCTCAGCTGATCTCTCTATAAAGCTCTGTTTGGAATACCCCAGGCTCAGCTGATCTCTCTATAAAGCTCTGTTTGGAATACCCCAGGCTCAGCTGATCTCTCTATGAAGCTCTGTTTGGAATACCCCAGCCAAATGTGCTGCACTGCTATTGACTAGCTCTGAGAGGGTGCTGATAGATTGTGTGTATGTGTGTGTGTGTCCGGGGTGTTGACAGAGTTAAACTGCCCTGACAAAGACGTTACCCAGCAGCCATAGTACTTATTCAGTTCACCCTTCTCCAGTTAACTCTCAGAGTTACTCTAAAACACTATGGTTTAATTTAGCAGTTTAAAACCTGTCATCCAGGCACTCTCTGGGGACCACCTCTCACTCTGGTGGTACAGAGTTTAATCAACTCAGGTCATGTCCCAAATGGCACCCGATTCCTTGTATAGTGCACTACTTTTGACCCAGTGCACTATGAAGGCAATCGGTTTCCATTTGGGACACAACCTCAGTTTACAGGACTTCACTATGGATGGTAGACGTCTAAAACCCATAGTGTAGTCCTGTAAACTGAGGTGGTGTCCCTAGTTAATTCTATAATTTCAGCAGCAGTCTGTTAGCTGTTGGATCCTAGTTTAATTCTGTTTTCAGTAGCAGTCCGTTCGTTGTTAGATCCTAGTTTAATTCTGTATTTTCAGTAGCAGTAAGTTAGGTGTTAGACCGTAGTTTAATTCTGTATTTTCAGTAGCAGTAAGTTAGGTGTTAGACCCTAGTTTAATTCTGTGATTCCAGTAGTGGTCTGTTCGGTGTTTGACCCTACACCCTCAGAAAAAAGAGTTCCTTTGGCTGTCCCCATAGAATAACCCTTTTTGATTCCACGTAAGACCCTTTTTGCAGAAAGAGTTCTACATGGAACTCAAAAGGGTTCTACCTAAAACCAAAAATGTTCTACCTGGAACCAAAAAGGGTTCTTCAAAGGGTTTGGTTGTGTGTTTTCAGTATTAGTCCGTTAAATCTTTGACCTTAGTTTAGTTATATGTGGATGGAAGCTATCTGATGTTGTAGAATTAACACATCCAGGTAATGGGTCTGGTGTGAGAGGAATGGGTCTGAGAGTGGACTGACAAAGTTAGTTTGGCTCTCACAAGTCCTTTACTCCCCTAGGATCCTTAAACTGCTGTCCACTGCAACCTGGGCGTGTGTGTTTGTGTGTGTGTGTGTGTTTCTCTCAGGTCTGGTCATTTAACCTCCATCTCTCTCTCTGATCGGTGTTACCCAACCGACCCTAAGGGAATACACAACCCACTCAGACCACATCCCCCCCACACACACACACATAAGCTCACATCCACGGACGCAACTAGCTCTCACAGTCTCACGTCAGAATTAGACGTTCATTCATTTTTCTCAAAAGTCACATTTCAAAGTTATTGCAATCATCAAATTTCGAAGTGTTTAACATTAAGTTTAGGCATTACCTCCAAAATGTTAAGGTTAGGCATTAACTCTGAATGGTTAAGCTAAGGGTTAAGGTTTGGGAAGGCATAAAACAAAAATCTCAAAAACAACTTTATATCGCAACCTTTAGAATCAGAGGCAGATGCTTACAGCGCTCACTGTTGCCCCTAGTGGCCAGTTTCCACGTCATCTCCCGACGTCCTCAGACATGGATGGACGTCGAATACTGACTTGTTTCACAGGTGACCTAGCTGAACAGACGGGTGTGTGTTTTTAACCCCATGCTAGAGGAGGAAGATGTTTGTGATGGCTACCATAAAGGTGTAGATTCATCTTCCTCAGACTATGATAACATTACAATTGTCCTTTCTCTTTTCCCATATAGTAGCAACAAGAACAGTGAAACATGTCCACTTACCTTGGTTGGACCACAGAGAGGAGAGAGGAGGAATAGGTGGAAGAGATGGGGTATGGACTGGACGGGAGAAAGCGAGAGACAGAGAGAGAGAGCGAGAGAGAGAGACAGAGATAGGGTAGAGAGAGAAAGGGTAGAGAGAGACAGAGAGAGAGAGCGAGAGAGGGTAGAGAGCGAGCGAGATGGAGACGTAGAGAGAGTGGGAAGAGAGAGAGGGAGAGGGTAGAGAGAGAGAGAGAGAGAGAGGGTAGAGAGAGAGAGACAGAGGGTAGAGAAAGGTAGGGGGTAGAGAGAGGTAGAGGGAAGAGAGAGGTAGAGAGAGAGAGAGAGAGAGAGAGAGAGGGGTATAGAGAAAGGGTAGAGAGAGAGAGAAAGGGTAGAGAGAGAATGAAAGAGAGAGAGAGACAGAGGGTAGAGAGACAGAGAGAGAGAGACAGAGAGAGACAGAGAGGGGGTAGAGAGGGTACAGAGAGAGAGAGAGAGCACACAGAGGAGAGAGAGGTGGAAGAGGTGGAGTACGGGAAGAGGAGTGGAGAGAGAGAATGAGAGAGAGAGCGGTGAAAGAGGAGTGTGGGGTTATTGATGCATGGAGGCCTGTTCAGTCCATTTGCACCTCATCATCAGCAGAGCAGAACACTACCATTCTAATGGACAACGTGTTTGTGTGTGTGTGTGTGTTCTCTGCCCGTTTGTTTCTCTAACTTCCTCCATTTCTCTTTCTCTTTCTATGAGCTTGGCAGTAACGGTCCAGTTTAACGTCAGAACAAGTTGTCATAGTTTCAAGTACAGTAAGCTGTTGCTCTTTAAGATCATCAAGGACAACAACCACCCGAACCACGACCTGTTCACCCTGCTACCATCTAGAAGGCGAGGTCAGTACAGGTGCATCAAAGCTGGGGCCGAGAGACTAAAAAACAGCTTCTATCTCAAGGCCATCAGACTGTTAAACAGCAATCACTAACTCGAAGAGGCTGCTGCCTACATTGAGACCCAATCACTGGCCACTTTAATAAATGAATCACTGGTCACTTTGTACAATGCCACTCTAAATAATGGCACTTTAATAATGTTTACATATCTTACATTACTCATATCACATGTATATACTGTATTTTATACCATCTATTGCACCTTGCCTATGCCGCTCGGCCATCACTCATCCATATACTTACATGTACATATTCTCATTCCCCCTTTAGATTTGTGTGTATTAGGTAGTTGTTGGGGAATTGTTAGATTACTTGTTAGATATTACTGCACTGTTGGAACTAGAAGCACAAGCATTTCACTACACTCGCATTAACATCTGCTAAACATGTGTATGTGACACATATATATATATATATTTTGATTTTGAGGTGGCAATGAGAGCTAATCCTTAAATCCAGTATTTATTTTCTCCAAGTTACTATTTTCTAGCAGTTCTTGGACTTTTAGTGCTAACCCACTGGGCACACCACTGGGCACACCACTGGGCGCACCACTGGGCGCACCACTGGACGCACCACTGGGCGCACCACTGGGCGCACCACTGGGCACACCACTGGGCACACCACTGGGTACACCACTGGACACACCACTGGACACACCACTGGACACACCACTGGGCACACCACTGGGTACACCACTGGGCACACCACTGGGCACACCACTGGACACACCACTGGGTACACCACTGGACACACCACTGGGCACACCACTGGGCACACCACTGGGCACACCACTGGGCACACCACTGGGTACAACACTGGGCACACCACTGGGCACACCACTGGGCACACCACTGGACACACCACTGGGTACACCACTGGGCACACCACTGGACACACCACTCGACACACCACTGGGTACACCACTGGGTACACCACTGGACACACCACTGGGCACACCACTGGGCACACCACTGGGCACACCGCTGGACACACCGCTGGGTACACCACTGGGTACACCACTGGGCACACCACTGGACACACCACTGGGTACACCACTGGACACACCACTGGACACACCACTGGGTACACCACTGGGCACACCACTGGGCACACCACTGGGCACACCGCTTTTAGTTGTATATTTTTGGCCCTTTGTTATTTTTGGCAAAGCATAGTATTAGTTCCCTGTAAAGACTGAGAGGGAATAGACAGAGCCAGATTTAGACTGAGAGGGAATAGTCAGAGCCAGATTTAGACTGAGAGGGAATAGTCAGAGCCAGATTTAGACTGAGAGGGAATAGCCAGAGCCAGATTTAGACTGAGAGGGAATAGCCAGAGCCAGATTTAGACTGAGAGGGAATAGACAGAGCCAGATTTAGACTGAGAGGGAATAGCCAGAGCTAGATTTAGACGGAGAGGGAATAGACAGAGCTAGATTTAGACTGAGAGGGAATAGCCAGAGCCAGATTTAGACTGAGAGGGAATAGCCAGAGCTAGATTTAGACTGAGAGGGAATAGCCAAAGCCAGATTTAGACTGAGAGGGAATAGCCAGAGACAGATTTAGACTGAGAGTGAATAGACAGAGCCAGATTTAGACTGAGAGGGAATAGACAGAGACAGATTTAGACTGAATGGGAATAGACAGAGCTAGATTTAGACTGAGTGGTAGATCTGTTTGAGGATCTGAGGGCCCATGCCAAATCTTTTCATCCTCCTGAGGGGGAAGAGGAGCTGCCGTGTCCTCGACTGTGTGAGTGTGTGTGGACCAAGGAGCTCTTAAGTCTCTGACCTCCTCCCTGTAGGCTGTTTCATCGCTGTCGATGACCAGGCCTACCACACATTTTCCACATCCCTATCACTGCAGAGCCAAGAAACTAAACACAGTCTGATCAGCACCAAGTTGGGATATGATTGTCATATGTTCCCAATAACAGAGTTGTTTCAGTTTTTTTTTTACTTGGCTGTCAAACACTTTGGTTGTGTTTAAAAAGTATATAATTGCGAGGACCATAGTATTTCTAAATCAAAACAAAGACCGATTCTGGTCTATAATGTTTCTGATTGGTTAAAATATCCCAGAGTGAACAACAGACGTTGAAGTCAAACATGCCAAGAAACACACATCAGATGAAAAGACAGACTCTCTTTAGAAATATACTGAGAGAGAAAGAGAGAGAGAGAAGAGAGAGAGAGAGAGAGTTAGGAAAGAGAGAACAAATGAGAGTGTGTCTGAGAAAGAGAGTGTTCATTTTTTTATTGTTTATTTAACTTTTGGTTGATCTATTTCACTTGCTTTGGAAACGTAAAACACATGTTTCCCATGTCAATAAAGCCCTTTGAATTGAATGGAGAGAGAGAAATAGAGTAAAGAGAAAGTTGTTTGACCATAACTCTCTTCTCCAGAGAGACAGTCCCAGGCTGTCAGGTTAGGTCAATCTAAATGTTGAGGGGAACCAGAGAGACAGTCCCAGGCTGTCAGGTTAGGTCAATCTAAATGTTGAGGGGAACCAGAGAGACAGTCCCAGGCTGTCAGGTTAGGTCAATCTAAATGTTGAGGGGAACCAGAGAGACAGTCCCAGGCTGTCAGGTTAGGTCAATCTAAATGTTGAGGGGAACCAGAGAGACAGTCCCAGGCTGTCAGGTTAGGTCAATCTAAATGTTGAGGGGAACCAGAGAGACAGTCCCAGGCTGTCAGGTTAGGTCAATCTAAATGTTGAGGGAACCAGAGAGACAGTCCCAGGCTGTCAGGTTAGGTCAATCTAAATGTTGAGGGGAACCAGAGAGACAGTCCCAGGCTGTCAGGTTAGGTCAATCTAAATGTTGAGGGGAACCAGAGAGACAGTCCCAGGCTGTCAGGTTAGGTCAATCTAAATGTTGAGGGGAAGACAGAAGAGCATGTAACCATTTCCAGACTACACACTCTCTCTCTTTCTCTTTCCTTTCCTCTTTCTTTCACTCCACTTGCTCGTTCTCTGTCTCAGGCTGATCATGTAGGAAATGTGAAATATGTGCTGTGCTGTCCATTTCTAACTTCCTCTTCAATGTATACCTTCAGAGCCACTTCCTCTTCGATGTACACCTAACACACAGAATAGAGGTGAGCTGAGTGTGTGTGTATCTGAGATCTCTTTCTCTTTCTCTCTCTCTGATATATACAGAGGTCTGTGAGAGGATTCACAGTATTTTCCTCATTTATAAACAGTGACAAGTAAAATATGCCTCTGTTATTTGTCTTTCTCTTTCACTCTCTCCATTTCTCTCGTTTTATAGAGAGAAGTCACTATCATCCCTGCTCTCCACCCTCTCTCTCTCAATTCAATTCAATTCAATTCAATTTGCTTTATTGGCATGACGTAACAATGTACATATTGACAAAGCTTACTTGGGATATTTACAATATGAAAATAATAACAATCAAAATTGTCAATAGGACAACAGTAACAACAATAACCAAGGGTCAAAATAAGCTTTCTGCTTCCTCCCCCAACAGGATGGGTAGCCTATTCTCATCAGAGAGGTCTTTGAAACCTTGAATAAGGGTTTCAAATTTGGGGAAATGACACTCTGTTCTTTTCTTGCCAATTTTAATGGCGCACGTATTGCCAGTATACATTGATTTAATTATGTCATATGTTTTACCCCCTACACCACTTTCAATAACTTTGTAGAACAGTCCTGTATGCCAAATAGAATCAAATGCTTTTTGGAAGTCGATAAAGCAAGCATATATTTTGGTATTATTTTGGTGGACATTATCTATCAGGGTGTGTATGGTGTAAATATGATCGGTCGTGCGATGTTTTGGTATAAATCCAATTTGGCTTTTACTCAAGACATTGTGCTTATTAAGGAAGTTTAGAACTCTTACATTTATAATACTACAAAAAACCTTCCCCAGGTTACTGTTCACACAAATGCCTCTGTAATTGTTAGGGTCAAATTTGTCTCCGTTCTTAAAGATTGGGGTTATGAGTCCTTGATTCCAGATGTCAGGGAAATAACCTACACTCAGGATCAAATTAAACAGTTTTAATATAGCCAATTGAAATTTTGCACTAGTGAGTTTGAGCATTTCATTTAGGATGCCATCAGGTCCGCATGATTGTCTACATTTGAGGGCCTGAAGTTTCTTATAGAGCTCCTGGTCAGTAATTGGTGAGTCCAATGGATTTTGATTGTCCTTTATGGCTTTTTCTAATCCATTCAACTTCTCATGAATTTGGCATTGTTCTGCGTTTTTGTCAATTTGAACGGTGTTGTAGAGTGTTTTAAAATGGGTTGTCCATGTGTCACCATTTTGTATAGCTAATTCCTCTTGTTTCGATTTTTTTGTTTTTTCCAATTTTGCCAGAAGTTGTTTGTGTTTATGGACTCCTCTCTCTCTCTCTCCTTTCCCCTCTCTCTCTCTCTCTCTCTCTCTCTCTCTCTCTCTCTCTCTCTCTCTCTCTCTCTCTCTCTCTCTCTCTCTCTCTCTCTCTCTCTCTCTCTCTCTCTCTCTCTTTCTCTCTTTCTCTCTCTCTTATCTCTCCCCTGTCTATTCTCTCTCTCTCTCTCTCTCTCTCTCTCTCTCTCTCTCTCTCTCTCGCTCAATCCATCTCTAACCCCAATCAGTCCCAGATTCCCATCCATCTCGGCTTGTTTTTGTCGTAATACGGCCAGGCAAACAATATGTGACCACCACATGGCTCCATTCACTTTAGAGTGTGTGTGTGTATGCTTTTGTGTACAGTTGTGTATCCGTGTGTGTGTGTACCTGTGGTGACAGCTATCTCTGCGTGTGGCTACCTACCAATTCATTACTACTAATTTGACATGTTTACAAACCTCTCTCCTCACATTAGATACTTACAGCTATAGATCAGGCTTAAATGTAGACACCTAGAGCTGCACCACTCATCAATACTCTGGTAAGTGTGTGTGTGTGTGTGTGTGTGTGTGTGTGTGTGTGTGCGAGCCCATGTCAATACTAAGAGAAGTGCTTAATCAGAAATACCAGTTATGTTTGTTGGGTTGGTAAGTGAAGAGACTGAACAAAGAGAGAACGAATCAGAGGAGATCTGTTGCTTCATTCATTCTGTTTACTTTCCTTCATTTGTCTGGCTATTTTTGGTTTTACATATTCAGCATTTAAACAGCACATTGTCTCATTAAATGTCAAATCTTGCGTTTTCTTTCACAGATACACTACATTAATCACCAATTAGCTTGTCCCACATCTCGCCTTCTCACTCATTAAAATAGAATAGAATAAAACAGGACTTAATGAGGCTTAGGAAACACAATTATATGAATGAGCTGTAGGACATGTGGAGGAACCACGGTGCATCAATCAAAGATGGCCTTTGTCAATCCAATGGACAAGAAATGTGTGTCTGTTTGTAGCAGTCTCTCTGTGTGTGTGTGCGTTCGTGTGTGTGTGTGTGTGCGTTCGTGTGTGCGTTCGTGTGTGTGTGTGTGTGTGTGTGTGTGGTGTAACTGGCCTTCCTTCTGACCCCATTAGAGTTAAATGAAGGGTGAATGTGTGGCTATGCTCAGATGTCATCAACGATTAAAAGTGTGAATGACAATGAAGTCTATCTTTCTGCATCTATCCCTATGGAGTTCTATGTTTCTACATCTATCCCTATAGTTCTATCTTTCTCCATCTATCCCTATAGAGTTATATCTTTCTCCATCTATCCCTATAGAGTTATATCTTTCTACATCTATCTCTATGGAATTATCTCTTTCTACATCTATCCCTATAGAGTTCTATCTTTCTACATCTATCCCTATCGAATTATATCTTTCTACATCTATCCCTATGGAATTATATCTTTCTACATCTATCCCTATAGAGTTCTATCTTTCTACATCTATCCCTATGGAATTATATCTTTCTACATCTATCCCTATGGAATTATATCTTTCTACATCTATCCCTATGGAGTTCTATCTTTGTACATCTATCCCTATGGAGTTCTATCTTTCTACACCTATCCCTATGGAATTATATCTTTCTACATCTATCCCTATGGAATTATATCTTTCTACATCTATCCCTATGGAGTTCTATCTTTGTACATCTATCCCTATGGAGTTCTATCTTTCTACATCTATCCCTATGGAATTATATCTTTCTACATCTATCCCTATGGAATTATATCTTTCTACATCTATCCCTATGGAGTTCTATCTTTGTACATCTATCCCTATGCAGTTCTATCTTTCTACATCTATCCCTATAGAGTTCTATCTTTCTACATCTATCCCTATAGAGTTCTATCTTTCTACACCTATCCCTATGGAATTATATCTTTCTACATCTATCCCTATAGAATTATATCTTTCTACATCTATCCCTATAGAGTTCTATCTTTCTCCATCTATCCCTATAGAGTTATATCTTTCTCCATCTATCCCTATGGAATTATATCTTTCTACATCTATCCCTATAGAATTATATCTTTCTACATCTATCCCTATGGAGATATCTTTCTACATCTATCCCTATGCAGTTCTATTATTCTACATCTATCCCTATGGAGTTCTATCTTTCTACACCTATCCCTATAGAATTATATCTTTCTACATCTATCCCTATGGAGATATCTTTCTACATCTATCCCTATGCAGTTCTATCTTTCTTTCTACATCTATCTCTATAGAGTTCTATCTTTCTACATCTATCCCTATAGAGTTCTATCTTTCTACATCTATCCCTATAGAGTTCTATCTTTCTACATCTATCCCTATAGAGTTCTATCTTTCTACATCTATCCCTATAGAGTTCTATCTTTCTACACCTATCCCTATAGAATTATGTCTTTCTACATCTATCCCTATAGAGTTCTATCTTTCTACATCTATCCCTATAGTTCTATCTCTCTCCATCTATCCCTATAGAGTTATATCTTTCTCCATCTATCCCTATAGAGTTATATCTTTCTACATCTATCTCTATGGAATTATATCTTTCTACATCTATCCCTATAGAGTTCTATCTTTCTACATCTATCCCTATGGAGTTCTATCTTTCTACATCTATCCCTATGGAATTATATCTTTCTACATCTATCCCTATGAAATTATATCTTTCTACATCTATCCCTATGGAATTATATCTTTGTACATCTATCCCTATGGAGTTCTATCTTTCTACACCTATCCCTATAGATTTCTATCTTTCTACATCTATACCTATGGAGTTATATCTTTCTACATCTATCCCTATGGAATTATATCTTTCTACATCTATCCCTATAGAATTATATCTTTCTACATCTATCCCTATAGAATTATATCTTTCTACATCTATCCCTATGGAGTTCTATCTTTCTACACCTATCCCTATGGAATTATATCTTTCTACATCTATCCCTATAGAGTTCTATCTTTCTACATCTATCCCTATAGAGTTCTATCTTTCTTCATCTATCCCTATAGAGTTCTGTCTTTCTGCATCTATCCCTATGGAGTTCTATCTTTCTGCATCTATCCCTATAGAGTTCTATCTTTCTGCATCTATCCCTATGGAGTTCTATCTTTCTACATCTTTCTGGTCTCAATCACACATAGGACTATTGCTAAATTATAAACTTCTTCCTAATCATTAGTGTTTACATATTACATTTAAATCTTATCCAATGTCTCTAGATGAGGGTGATCAGGCCTCAGCAGATAGTCAGAACAGAGGTCAGAGGTCATTCAACCTCATCAAGTGAGTGTATCTTACCCTTCTCTTCCCCTGTACCTCAGACACAATTTGAAGACATTTCAAACAGTTTGTGTACCAGGTTTACATTGGGTTTTTCAGTACATTTGTTATCAGGAGAATGTACATGTGCAACCAAAACTCTGAAAATGTTCTGAAAAGTTTGTGTTCCCTTTAAGGTGCTTACTGAAATTCAGTGGGTTGTAAATTGACTTACTGAAATTCAGTGGGTTGTCCTGTTTAGACTTGTGAATGCGGTATGTTCCCCCAGGCAGTCATCAGTGGAGGTCTGGTCATGGCGGGTCCACGTCGTCTTTGGTCGGACAGGAATCTCCCTCACCCTCCCACAGAGAGTGCTACCGGTGTCTCCTTCGCAGACCTTCACTGATGCTCCCCCCAGACAGAATCACACGTCCTTTTTGGTGACACCATTCTATTCCAGAGTGGCGCAATGGTCTAAGACACTGCATCTCAGTGCAAGAGTACCTGGTTTGAATCCAGGCTGCATCACATCCAGCTGTGATTGGGAGTCCCATAGGGTGGTGCACAATTGGCCTAGCGTCACCGGGTTATGTCGTCATTGTAAATAAGCATTTGTTCTTAACTGACTTGCCTAGTTAAATAAAGGATACATTTAAAAAATCAACTCGGTCCACCCGTATCGCACTATGTGTCAGAGCATCCCACTTCTGACACCAATCCCATCTTGAGTTCCTATCTCACACACATGCACACAAAATAGAGGAGGGATCAGTTTCTACAACCTAAACCATGTAATCGCATGGCTGCTAAAATGTTGCCTAATTTGTCTTTGAACCACTGGAGAACTAATCCAAATTGGTATCTTACCTACATAAAAAGTAAACACAGTTTCAACAATAATTCAGACAGCATGAATTCCGAAGCATTGGGTGATGAAAGCACCTATCTTTATAGTTTCCTGTTTCCTGTTCTTGAGCGGGACTTTCAGTTCTCCTTTTATCTATACAAGGACACAGGAGCAAGCTGGTTTGCAACATAGAATTATACTCGGAAGAGCAGGAGATTATAATAGGACAGCTTCACACGGTTTCGTGGTTAGGTTAGTCACATAGTCAGTTATGTGGACACAATTAAAATGTACCATTACGTATCCCTATAGAGTTCTATCTTTCTCCATCTATCCCTATGGAATTATATCTTTCTACATCTATCCCTATGGAATTATATCTTTCTACATCTATCCCTATAGAGTTATATTTTTCTACATCTATCTCTATGGAATTATATCTTTCTACATCTATCCCTATGGAATTATATCTTTCTCCATCTATCCCTATGGAATTATATCTTTCTCCATCTATCCCTATGGAATTATATTTTTCTACATCTATCCCTATGGAATTATATCTTTCTACATCTATCCCTATAGAGTTATATTTTTCTACATCTATCCCTATGGAATTATATCTTTCTACATCTATCCCTATAGAGTTATATTTTTCTACATCTATCCCTATGGAATTATATCTTTCTACATCTATCCCTATAGAGTTCTATCTTTCTACATCTATCCCTATGGAGTTCTATCTTTCTACATCTATCCCTATGGAATTATATCTTTCTACATCTATCCCTATGGAGTTCTATTTTTCTACATCTATCCCTATGGAGTTCTATCTTTCTACATCTATCCCTATGGAATTATATCTTTCTACATCTATCCCTATGGAATTATATCTTTCTACATATATCCCTATGGAATTATATCTTTCTACATCTATCCCTATGGAATTCTAAACACAGTGTGAAAAAAAGGTTAATGGTTTTGATTGTTTACCATACAATTATTTTATCATAATAGTACCTACATTATGTATAACTTATCGTTCAAATATACAGTATGCTTTCTACCTTTTGATAAAAAAATAAACATATTACCGTTTATCGTTTCGCTTTTATTATTAGTAAGTTCTGTAGTCACTTTCATTGTCAGATGGGAAAGAGAGAGCGGGAGAGAGAGAGAGAACACGCTATCTGGTGTTTTTCATTCCAGCTAAACAATAAAGACATGTGTTCTACATGCCCTCTCGTCTCTCAGTTCACAGACCTCCTCCCCCTCTCGTCTCTCAGTTCACAGACCTCCTCCCCCTCTCCATCTCTCAGTTCACAGACCTCCTCCCCTTCTCCATCTCTCAGTTCACAGACCTCCTCCCCCTCTCCATCTCTCAGTTCACAGACCTCCTCCCCCTCTCCATCTCTCAGTTCACAGACCTCCTACCCCTCTCCATCTCTCCGTTCACAGACCTCCTCCCCCTCTCGTCTCTCAGTTCACAGACCTCCTCCCCCTCTCCATCTCTCAGTTCACAGACCTCCTCCCCCTCTTCATCTCTCAGTTCACAGACCTCCTCCCCCTCTCGTCTCTCAGTTCACAGACCTCCTCCCCCTCTCCATCTCTCCGTTCACAGACCTCCTCCCCCTCTTCATCTCTCCGTTCACAGCGAGTGAAATCCATCCCTCCATCTCTGCCTCTCTAAAATCCATTAGCTAACTCACCCCTTCACCTCCCCCTCTTATTGAACACACTTAATACAGAGAGAGAGATAGCTCCCCCCGCCCCCACACACACCTCTCAATAGCACAACGCACAGTAAATTACCAGCAGGAATTACAGTGATATTCCAGGTCTATCTGAATCAAAGATCACACAGAGACTCCCATTGTTAATCACGGCAATGATTTATGTTTGACAAGAGCAGACACAAAAGCAAAGAAAACCTGACCTGAACACAAAGAGGACTAGCCCCTCCTAACTCTATGTGTTATTACTGGGCAGCAACGAAACTGACAGGTTTCAAACAGAAACTGACTGGTGTCAAACAGAAACTGAATGGTTTCAAACAGAAACTGACTGGTGTCAAACAGAAACTGACTGGTATCAAATAGAAACTGACTGGTGTCAAACAGAAACTGACTGGTGTCAAACAGAAACTGACTGGTGTCAAACAGAAACTGACTGGTGTCGAACAGAAACTGACTGGTTTCAAACAGAAACTGACTGGTATCAAATAGAAACTGACTGGTGTCAAACAGAAACTGACTGGTGTCAAACAGAAACTGACTGGTGTCGAACAGAAACTGACTGGTTTCAAACAGAAACTGACTGGTGTCAAAAAGAAACTGACTGGTGTCAAACAGAAACTGACTGATGTCAAATAGAAACCGACTGGTGTCAAATAGAAACCGACTGGTGTCAAACAGAAACCGACTGGTGTCAAATAGAAATTGACTGGTGTCAAACAGAAACTGACTGGTGTCAAATAGAAACTGACTGGTGTCAAATAGAAGCTGACTGATGTCAAATAGAAACTGACTGGTGTCAAATAGAAATTGACTGGTGTCAAACAGAAACGGACTGATGTCAAACAGAAACTGACTGGTGTCAAACAGAAACTGACTGATGTCAAACAGAAACTGACTGATGCCAAACAGAAACTGACTGGTGTCAAACAGAAACTGACTGGTGTCAAACAGAAACTGACTGGTGTCAAACAGAAACTGACTGATGTCAAATAGAAACTGACTGGTGTCAAATAGAAACTGACTGGTGTCAAATTGAAACTGACTGATGTCAAACAGAATCTGACTGGTGTCAAACAGAAACTGACTGGTGTCAAATAGAAACTGACTGGTGTCAAATAGAAACTGAATGATGTCAAACAGAAACCGACTGATGTCAAATAGAAACTGACTGGTGTCAAATAGAAAGCGACTGGTGTCAAATAGAAACCGACTGGTGTCAAACAGAAACCGACTGGTGTCAAATAGAAACCGACTGGTGTCAAACAGAAACTGACTGATGTCAAACAGAAACCGACTGGTGTCAAATAGAAACTGACTGGTGTCAAATAGAAACCGACTGGTGTCAAATAGAAACCGACTGGTGTCAAATAGAAACCGACTGGTGTCAAATAGAAACCGACTGATGTCAAACAGAAACCGACTGGTGTCAAATAGAAACCGACTGGTGTCAAATAGAAACCGACTGGTGTCAAACAGAAACCGACTGGTGTCAAATAAAAATTGACTGGTGTCAAACAGAAACTGACTGATGTCAAACAGAAACTGACTGATGCCAAATAGAAACTGACTGGTGTCAAACAGAAACTGACTGGTGTCAAACAGAAACTTACTGCTGTCAAATAGAAACCGACTGATGTCAAATAGAAACCGACTGGTGTCAAATAGAAATTGACTGGTGTCAAACAGAAACTGACTGGTGTCAAATAGAAACTGACTGGTGTCAAATAGAAATTGACTGGTGTCAAACATAAACTGACTGGTGTCAAATAGAAACTGACTGGTGTCAAACAGAAACTGACTGGTGTCAAACAGAAACTGACTGGTGTCAAATAGAAACTGACTGGTGTCAAATAGAAGCTGACTGATGTCAAACAGAAACTGACTGGTGTCAAATAGAAATTGACTGGTGTCAAACAGAAACGGACTGATGTCAAACAGAAACTGACTGGTGTCAAATAGAAACTGACTGGTGTCAAATAGAAGCTGACTGATGTCAAATAGAAATTGACTGGTGTCAAACAGAAACTGACTGGTGTCAAATAGAAACTGACTGGTGTCAAACAGAAACTGACTGGTGTCAAACAGAAACTGACTGGTGTCAAATAGAAACTGACTGGTGTCAAATAGAAGCTGACTGATGTCAAACAGAAACTGACTGGTGTCAAATAGAAATTGACTGGTGTCAAACAGAAACGGACTGATGTCAAACAGAAACTGACTGGTGTCAAATAGAAACTGACTGGTGTCAAATAGAAGCTGACTGATGTCAAACAGAAACTGACTGGTGTCAAATAGAAATTGACTGGTGTCAAACAGAAACTGACTGGTGTCAAACAGAAACTGACTGATGTCAAATAGAAACTGACTGGTGTCAAACAGAAACTGACTGGTGTCAAATTGAAACTGACTGATGTCAAACAGAATCTGACTGGTGTCAAACAGAAACTGACTGGTGTCAAATAGAAACTGACTGGTGTCAAATAGAAACTGAATGATGTCAAACAGAAACCGACTGATGTCAAATAGAAACTGACTGGTGTCAAATAGAAAGCGACTGGTGTCAAATAGAAACCGACTGGTGTCAAACAGAAACCGACTGGTGTCAAATAGAAACCGACTGGTGTCAAATAGAAATTGACTGGTGTCAAACAGAAACTGACTGATGTCAAACAGAAACCGACTGGTGTCAAATAGAAACTGACTGGTGTCAAATAGAAACCGACTGGTGTCAAATAGAAACCGACTGGTGTCAAATAGAAACCGACTGATGTCAAACAGAAACCGACTGGTGTCAAATAGAAACCGACTGGTGTCAAATAGAAACCGACTGGTGTCAAATAGAAACCGACTGGTGTCAAATAAAAATTGACTGGTGTCAAACAGAAACTGACTGATGTCAAACAGAAACTGACTGATGCCAAATAGAAACTGACTGGTGTCAAACAGAAACTGACTGGTGTCAAACAGAAACTTACTGCTGTCAAATAGAAACCGACTGATGTCAAATAGAAACTGACTGATGTCAAATAGAAATTGACTGGTGTCAAACAGAAACTGACTGGTGTCAAATAGAAACTTACTGCTGTCAAACAGAAACGGACTGATGTCAAACAGAAACTGACTGGTGTCAAATAGAAACTGACTGGTGTCAAATAGAAGCTGACTGATGTCAAACAGAAACTGACTGGTGTCAAATAGAAATTGACTGGTGTCAAACAGAAACTGACTGGTGTCAAACAGAAACTGACTGATGTCAAATAGAAACTGACTGGTGTCAAACAGAAACTGACTGGTGTTAAATTGAAACTGACTGATGTCAAACAGAATCTGACTGGTGTCAAACAGAAACTGACTGGTGTCAAATAGAAACTGACTGGTGTCAATTAGAGACTAACTGATGTCAAACAGAAACTGACTGGTGTCAAACAGAAACTGACTGGTGTCAAACAGAAATTGAAACTGGTGTCAAACAGAAACTAACTACTGTTTCTTTTCCTATATGCCAGCTTTAGTCACCTCAATTTTTCCTCTCTCAACTTCGTACTACACATATATTTCAATTTTTATTAGTACTCTTAAAATTTGGACTCAATTCCGGCCAACACTTTAAATTCTTTGATTTCTCTATTCAAGGTCCTATACAGTGCATTCTGAAAGTATTCAGACCCCTTCACTTTTTTCCACATTTCTTTTTCTAAAATGGATTTAAATGATTTTTCCCTCAGACAGACAATACCCCATTCCGGAGGACATCCTCCAACCAATCAAATCTTTTGCATTATGAACTGACATGTTGTCCATCCAATCAGAGAATTAGGATCAGAGAATGAACCTAGTGTGTTGTAAAGGTATTGTGCCACATAGCATTATGGGGGGTTCTATGTGTTGAGAAGCTTGGTGACATTGTTGGATAGAGATTAAGACTGAAGAGTAATGGTTGAGCATTTTTGGGATATTATTCCATTCAAATTAGTTTTTTCAAATTACAGGAGATAGAGGAGGGATATTATAAATAGTTTTCTTGGATTTAGAACTTTATTTTTGTGTCCAGTTAGTGTAATTTATTTAAATTTGCCTTGCTAACTTCAGTAGCTAGCTAGCTACCAGCGCGAGTGTGCAATTTCCTCCGCCAGAATGGTAGAATGGCCAACGCTGCCAAAAACGTTGTGGACTTTTTGTTGAAGAACCCTTTCATTCTCTGGGGCACACGGAAAAGGTATGAATTAAAAGCGAGGGTCGACCTCTGAGATCAGTTTCATGAAGAAGGATGAAAAGGTGGGGGGAGTTCAATAGCACCTGATATCAAAAGTATAGCTGGTAAACAGGGAGCCTGTCATCAAGCTGCCTGTATTGCTGGTCTTGCCTGCTTTTTGGAAAGTCTGAGCCTTGGTGGAAAGGTGGGTACAGTGACCTGAAGAACATCGATTGTTCATGACATAAATTACATCAAACTCATGACATAAATGTTGCAGCAGCCTAAGCTACACCTAAACATGAGAGATCTGACATGTTGTATAGGATGAAAACGAGACGATTTTTCAGTCTGATCAACTGTAGGCTACTAATAAGAGCAGCTACATACAGCTTATGCGCCCTGTCCATCCTGTCAGAGTAACTAATTGGTGACATTATGTATTTATAGCTCATTTATGTGTCAGGAGAAAATGTGAACAAGATCACAATTGAGTTTGTATTCAAGATTGGGTTGGCTAGGCTGCCTACATGTTTTTAATCCAAAATGATTAACTGGAATTAATCAATCAACATAATAGTGATGACAGATGTGAGTACATTTTTTATAAGGCCTAGGTTTACATAGGCCTGCATGATGCAAACATGCGTAAAGCAAGCTCAGCCCTGTGAGTTCTATTGTCTATCAGTTGTTGTCTGTGTGTCTGGGTAGAAGAAATCCCCCTCGTAATCTAGTGTAAATATAATTTATATGAACAAATTTAAGGTAGCTGCAGTTTGACAGGGTTTTCATCTCCCCCAGGGCCAGGAGTTTTTGTCAGGAGTTTTTTAAAACCATGTGTCCTGATTAGGAAAAACTGGTCCCATCACAGCCCATATAAAACCTGTTTACAACTGATTAATCACTGTCATACCTTATAGGATACAGAGTTGTCCTAGTTAGGTTAACATATAAGGAAAAACTCTGGGCCCCCCTTGGGTAAAAATTGCCACCCCGCTCTGGGACCTATGGTGCCACCAGTCTGACCGCTCTGGGACCTATGGTGCCACCAGTCTGACCGCTCTGGGACCTATGGTGCCACCAGTCTGACCGCTCTGGGACCTATGGTGCCACCAGTCTGACCGCTCTGGGACCTATGGTGACACCAGTCTGACTGCTCTGGGACCTATGGTGCCACAAATCTGACCGCTCTGGGACCTATGGTGCCACAAATCTGACCACTCTGGGACCTATGGTGCCACCATTCTGCTTGCAGTTGGCAGTTATCATCAGGTATGGGGATGATCAGTCCTTTATTCAGGAACGTTTATTGAGCTACTTTGATGTGTCAAGTGGGTGAGATGTGCAGTCTGTGTTTGACTTTTGAGATGTCTGGGTTGACCTTCATAGAGCAACTCATTGTCCAAACCTACGATTAAACAGCTTCATGGGCATTATCACTTGATATTTGTATTTACAGCTAAGTCCCCTTCTGTTCCCTGATTAAGAGGTGATGACTACTATAAATGTCTTTATAAAATGCTTTAGGTTAAAATAATTAGTCTTTGACGTTTTTTTAAACACACTTTGTCGCCTCCGTGCATTCCGCGCCTACCGTGGATCTCCCATACTCCTAAATGTTTCAAGTCACCAGACTCCACTGGTATGTGCATGTGTGTGTTTCGCTACATGCTGAATCAAAGAGAAGCCGACTCCCTTGAGCCGCACGTTAAATTCGCTACTCTAAATAAAATCATTAGGCTCCAGGACTGGTTTTGTCAGCGTAACCACCATCATTCAATTTACCTCCCCTTACTGCTAACACCTCAGTGTGTCGACATTCCACTTTACCGTGTCAGCAGACAATCAGCGCTGTGATTACATCATACAGTACAACCCTTACAGTGCTGAGACCACAGACTACATTTAGTCATTTAGTGCCCATTGCTAATACACACACACACACACACACACACACACACACACACACACACACACACACACACACACACACACACACACACACACACACACACACACACACACACACACACACACACACACACACACACAACCCAGCTTCCTACATTAGATAGACAAATGATTAAAAAAGTGATACTTTTTTGCTGATAATTTTAAATGTAATCAATTGTGGTGGGCGTGTGCAGTATGCAATTTGTATTTTATTTAACCTTAATTTAACTAGGCAATTCAGTTAAGAACACATTCTTATTCACAATGATGTACAACCAAGAGGCAAAATGCCTCCTGTGGGGATGGGGGCTGGGATTAAAAATAAAAATGTAAGACAAAACACACATCACGACAAGGGAGACACCAAAACACTACATAAAGAGTGACATAAGACAACAGCATAGCATGGCAGCAACACATGACAACACATCATGGTAGCTGTCACACCCTGATCTATTTCACCTGTCTTTGTGCTTGTCTCCACCCCCTTCAGGTGTCGCCCATCTTCCACATTATCTCCAGTGTATTTATACCGGTTTTGTCTGTTTGTCTGTTGCCAGTTCGTTTTGTTTCGTCAAGCCTACCAGCAGTTTTCCCTGTGCGCCTTTCTGGCGCTAGTTCCTGTTTTCTAGCTTTCCTGGTTTTTGACCATTCTGCCTGCCCTGACCCTGCCTGTCGTTCTGTACCTTGTCACACCACCCTGGATTACTGACCTCTGCCTGCCCTGACCCTGAGCCTGCCTGCCGTTCTGTACCTTTCAGACACTGCTCTGGACTACTGACCTCTGCCTGCCCTGACCCTGAGCCTGCCTGCCGTTCTGTACCTTTGGGACACTGCTCTGGACTACTGACCTCTGCCTGCCCTGACCCTGAGCCTGCCTGCCGTTCTGTACCTTTCAGACACTGCTCTGGACTACTGACCTCTGCCTGCCCTGACCCTGAGCCTGCCTGCCGTTCTGTACCTTTCAGACACTGCTCTGGATTACTGACCTCTGCCTGCCCTGACCCTGAGCCTGCCTGCCGTTCTGTACCTTTCGGACTCTGCTCTGGACTACTGACCTCTGCCTGCCCTTGACCTGTCGTTTGCCTGCCCCCCTGTTTTTGTAATAAACTTTTGTTACTTCGAAACTGGGTCTTCTCCTGAGCCTTGACAGGTAGCAACACAACATGACAACAACACGTTAACAACACAGCATGGTTGCAGCACAAAACATAGTACAAACATTATTGGGCACAGACAACAGCACAAAGGGCAAGAAGGTAGAGACAACAATACGTCACGCGAAGCAGCCACAAGTGTCAGTAAGAGCGTCCATGATTGAGTCTTTGAATGAAGAGATTGAGATAAAACTGTCCAGTTTGAGTGTTTTTTGGAGCTCGTTCCAGTCGCTATCTGCAGCGAACTGAAAAGAGGAGCGACCCAGGGATATGTGTGCTTTGGGGACCTTTAACAGAATGTGACTGGCAGAACGGGTGTATGTGGAGGATGAGGGCTGCAGTAGATATCTCAGATAGGGGGGAGTGAGGCCTAAGAGGGTTTTATAAATAAGCATCAACCAGTGGCTCTTGCGCCTGGGTATACAGAGATGACCAGTTTACAGAGGAGTATATAGTGCAGTGATGTGTCCTATAAGGAGCATTGGTAGCAAATCTGATGGCCGAATGGTAAAGAACTTCTAGCCGCTCGAGATCACCCTTACCTGCCGATCTATAAATTATGTCTCCGTAATCTAGCATGGGTAGGATAGTCATCTGAATCAGGGTTTGTTCGGCTGCTCGGGTGAAAGAAGAGCGATTACTATAGAGGAAACCAAGTATCGTTTTAACCTTAGCCTGCAGCTTGGATATGTGCTGAGAGAAGGACAGTGTACCATCTAGCCATACTCTCAAGTACTTGTATGAGGTGACTACCTCAAGCTCTAAACCCTCAGTGGTAGTAATCACACCTGTGGGAAGAGGTGCATTGTTCTTACCGAACCACTTGACATTTGTTTTGGAGGGGTTCAAAACAAGGTTAAGGGCAGAGAAAGCTTGTTAGACGCTAAGAAAGCTTTGTTGGAGAGCATTTAACACAACATCCGGGGAGAGGCCAACTGAGTAAAAGACTGTATCATCTGCATATAAATGGATGAGCGAGGTTCCTACTGCCTGAGCTATGTTGTTGATGTAAATTGAGAAAAATGTGGGGCCTAGGACTGAGCCTTAGGGTACTCCCTTGGTGACAGGCAGTGGCTAAGACAGCAGATGTTCTGACTTTATACACTGCACTCTTTGAGAGAGGTAGTTAGCAAACCAGGCCAAAGACCCCTCAGAGACACCTCAGAGATACTCTTTAGCTGGCCCACAGGAATGGAATGGTCTACCGTATCAAAAGCGTTGGCCAAGTCAATTAAAATAGCAGCACAACATTGCTTAGACTCAAGGGCAATGGTGACATAATTTAGGACCTTTAAGGTTGCAGTGACACATCCATAAGCTGAGCGGAAACCAGATTGCATAACAGAGAGAATACTATAGACAAGAAAGCCAGTCAGTTGATTATTGACAAGTTTTTCCAAAACTTTTGATAAACAGGGCAAAATAACTTTAGAGGTCCCCTCCTAGACCCCTAGCAACACGCCTAGCAACAGGCGCACTTCTTCTTAAACAGGTGTTTTCTAATTAAGTGATAATGCCCAAGAAGCCTGTGTTTGGAGGATATACTTGTCACGCCCTGACCGGTAGGAGCCTTTTATGTCTCCTTTTGGTTTGGTCAGGGTGTGATTTGGGGTGGGCATTCTATGTTATAGTTTTTGTATTTCTTTGTTTTGGCTGAGTGTGGCTCTCAATCAGGGACAGCTGTCTATCGTTGTCTCTGATTGGGAACCACACTTAAGCAGCTATTTTTCCCTCCAGCTTTGTGGGAGGTTGACGCTGTTATTGTGTGTATGCTGTTGGTGCTACACCTATTTTGATCTTCGTTCATTGTTTTTGTTTTGAGTGAGTTTAACAATAAATTATGCCTAACTCAACCCGGCACGCTGCGCCTTGGTCCATCAATGAAGATCGTGACAGAACCTCCCACCACTAAGAGACCAAGCAGCGTGCCTACCTGGAGTCCTGGACGTGGGAGGAGATCCTGGACGGGAAGGGACCCGGGAGGCAGGCGGGGGAATACCGCCGTCCGAAGGAGGAGCTGGAGGCAGCTAAGAAGGAGCGGCGCTTCTATGAACAGAAATATGCGGGAACACGGCTGGCCTTTAAGCCCGAGAGGCTTAAGCCCGAGAGGCTTTTTTTGGGGGCACACGGGAGTTTGGCTGGACCAGGTTGGAGACCTGGGCCATCTCCCCGTGCTTACCAGAGCGAGCAGCGCACTGGTAGGGCACCGTGTGAGGCGGTGAAACGCACAGTGTTGCCAGTGCATGTTCACAGCCCGGTGCGTGACATGCCAGCTTCCCGCATAGTTTTTGTGAGTAGGAGTGTTCAGCCTGGGAGGAGTATGCCGGCTCAGCGCTCTTGGCCTCCAGTACGCCGCCTCGGACCAGGATATCCTGCGCCGGCTCTGCGTACTGTGTCTCCGGTGCTTCTCCACAGCCCGGTACGTCCTGTGCCAGCGCCCCGCAGGTTCAGAGCGGAGCTATCCATTCAGCCAGGACGGGTTGTGCAGGCTGTACGCCGGAGACCTCCAGTGCGTCTTCACGGCCCAGTGTATCCTGCCCCTGTTCCACGCTCCAGGATCCCTGTGCGTGTTGGGAGCCCAGCATGCACTGTCCCACGCTCAAGGATCCCTGTGCGTGTTGGGAGCCCAGCATGCACTGTCCCACGCTCCAGGATTCCTGTGCGCCTTCGGAGCCCGGCGAGGCCTGTCCCTGCTCCACGCACCAGGCCCCCTGTGCGCCTCCAGAGCCCGGCGAGGCCTGTCCCTGCTCCGCGCACCAGGCCCCTGTGCGCCTCCAGAGCCCGGCGAGGCCTGTCCCTGCTCCGCGCACCAGGCCCCTGTGCGCCTCCAGAGCCCGGCGAGGCCTGTCCCTGCTCCGCGCACCAGGCCCCCTGTGCGCCTCCAGAGCCCGGCGAGGCCTGTCCCTGCTCCGCGCACCAGGCCCCCTGTGCGCATCGAGAGCCCGGCACGTCCTGTCCCTGCTCCGCGCACCAGGTCCCCTGTGCGCCTCCAGAGCGCGCCGAGGGTCCCCAGTCCGGGGCCCGCAGCGAGGGTGCCCAGTCCGGGGCCCGCAGCGAGGGTGCCCAGTCCGGGGCCCACAACGAGGTTGCCCGCAGCGAGGGTGCCCAGTCCGGAGCCCGCAGCGAGGGTTCCCAGTCCGGGGCCCGCAACGAGGTTGCCCGCAGCGAGGTTGCCCTCAACGAGGGTGCCCAGTCCGGGGCCCGCAGCGAGGGTGCCCAGTCCGGGGCCCGCAGCGAGGGTGCCCGCAACGAGGGTGCCCAGTCCGGGGCCCGCAGCGAGGGTGCCCAGTCCGGGGCCCGCAGCGAGGGTGCCCAGTCCGGGGCCCGCAGCGAGGGTGCCCGCAGCGAGGATGCCCGCAGCGAGGGTGCCCAGTCCGGGGCCCGCAGCGAGGGTGCCCAGTCCGGGGCCCGCAACGAGGTTGCCCGCAACGAGGGTGCCCAGTCCGGGGCCCGCAGCGAGGGTGCCCAGTCTGGGGCCCGCAACGAGGTTGCCCGCAACGAGGGTGCCCAGTCCGGGGCCCGCAGCGAGGGTGCCCAGTCCGGGGCCCGCAGCGAGGGTCCCCAGTCCGGGGCCCGCAGCGAGGTTGCCCAGTCCGGGGCCCGCAACGAGGGAGCCAGAGGTGGTGCGGTGTCTACGTCCCGCACCAGAGCCGCCACCGCGGATAGATGCCCACCCAGACCCTCCCCAATAGGGTCAGGTTTTGCGGCCGAGTCCGCACCTTTGGGTACTGTCACGCCCTGACCTGTTGGAGCCTTTTAATGTCTCATTTTGGTTTGGTCAGGGTGTGATTTGGGGGTGGGCATTCTATGTTATAGTTTTTGTATTTCTTTGTTTTGGCTGAGTGTGGCTCTCAATCAGGGACAGCTGTCTATCGTTGTCTCTGATTGGGAACCACACTTAAGCAGCAAATTTTTCCTCCTTTCTTTGTGGGAGGTTGACGCTGTTATTGTGTGTATGCTGTTGGTGCTACACCTATTTTGATCTTCGTTCATTGTTTTTGTTTTGAGTGAGTTTAACAATAAATATGTTTAACTCAACCCGGCACGCTGCGCCTTGGTCTGTCAATGAAGATCGTGACAATACTGGCATCGTGCTTCGAGGGCATTACCATTTTTATACAATGGGTTACCAACATATTCAAATGATTGACAGATTTTCATAAAGCATTTTATTTTGATGAATTTATTCATACTATTTTATCCTTCCTCAAGATATAGTCCCGAAACAAATCTAGGGTTGCTACCCAAGCCGGCTGGTCGTTCGTTCTATTGATTCGGTTGCCAGAGATGTGACCCAGCCGTTCAGTCTTTTTGTTCTGTATCTATGGACGCGACCCAGTTGTTCGTTCTAAATGTTCCATTGCCATACTGGCTGGCAACGTTCTTATCCCTTGCTTGCCAGCTAGCCTACTACAGCTAACTTACAGTCACGTCAAACAGTGCAGACAGAATAACAACAGTAGCTGCATTTGTTTAAGCTGTTTTCCAGTGACATTTATTTGGATACATCCATAACAATGAGCTAACGAGGCCCGATTTCGCCTTGCATAGAAAATGTACTCTCTCGTTAAGACACTGTTGTTCAGAGGAGCTAGCCAACAACACAGCTAACACAATCACTTCAAACTGAAGCTGGAAAGACTGCAAACTAGCTGCACTTAATTTCGTTTAACCTTTTTTCAATTGACATTTCTTTGTATATATCCATAAAAATGATGCCAGCTGATTCATGATTTCGACTGGCTGAGAAACGCTGCCTGCCTCTCTCTCGTCCTGACTCCCCACCTCTACACGTTCATTACTATGGGACAGTTGGAGATTACATTTTGAATGTTGAAACAATGTTGAAAATCTTGGAGAGACGGACAGCAAGGTTTATACAAATCGCCGGTGTTGAAAACTAAATGTTAGTACAAAAGAAATGTGAAATAATGTCTAGATGTTTTTTATAGTGGAGATGAAGTTTATAACTTCCCTGCCTGGGCTAATGAAACAGTGGATTGCGCAGTCAGATGGAACAGAGTAAATAGGCATTTTAACGTCATAGATTTAGCCGGTGGTAAATTATGGAACAGACACTGGCTGGAATGCACTTAACCAATCAGCATTCAAGATTAGACTCACCCGTTGTATGAAGACTAAACAAAACTCTCAAGAAGAGAGAGTCCTATTTTCTGTCCGGCAACAGCTTAAAGACGCACAATGGACGTATATATTTCTCTCTCTATGAAAACACTACAAAGATTGTTTAGGAGACCCTTTGAAGCTTGATCAGTCAGCTGAGACAAGAAGAGAGGAGAAGAGCAAAAGACAGGGAGAGAAGAAGAGGAGAAGAGGTAGAGGAAAAGACAGGGAGAGAAGAAGAGGAGAAGAGGTAGAGGAAAAGACAGGGAGAGAAGAAGAGGTAGAGGGAAAAAACGGAGAGGAGAAGAGGAAAAGACAGGGAGAGAAGAAGAAAGAGAGAAGAAGAAGAAAGGAAAAGACGAAAAGAAGAGATGGAGAAAAGGGATGCGAGGGAGAGGGAAAAGAGGTGGAGGAGAGGGAGAGGAGGAAATGGTTTACTATGGTGAATAAAGTGTCTGAGTGTGTAAATACTATAAAGTGGTAAGTTCAGCATGGATTGATGTTTAGATAAGACAAGGACAGTTGGTGGAGATCCAAACTAACTGCTATCAGAATAACATGCTGATTTTGGACATAAAATGCAAAACATTTTCAAAATCAGGAAAAACTCTTTATTAACCTACAAATAATGAAAGAAATGACAACATTTTTGGATGGGAAATAACACATGGAAGTTTGGCTAGACAACACAGCACAAAACTAGGTACAAAATAAAATAAAAATAAAATATGAGATCACATTTACATAGTGGGTGACAAAACATAACTCTGTGACACTTCGACACTTATATACTAACTCAGAACAAACTAGAATTAGGGTTAAGAAGCAACGCAAAATGTACACATACAAAAGATAAATACATTATTTAAATGATAACTTTATACAGAACTCCCCCTTTTGTCTCCAAATCCGTGCTTTTTGCAAGTATACAGTAGATGAGAGCTCGACAGTGAAACAACCATCTGTGTCGAGAGCTGCC
Source organism: Brachymystax lenok tsinlingensis (assembly GCA_030435695.1). NCBI lineage: Eukaryota > Metazoa > Chordata > Actinopteri > Salmoniformes > Salmonidae > Brachymystax > Brachymystax lenok. The sequence goes on along the minus strand of CM059784.1, from coordinate 29,828,755 downwards.
TTTAGACATATTCATGTTGATATTATATTTAAAGTAGAACTTTGGTAAAACAAAGCAAAATAAATCCAATCATGAACCCATCATTCTGATATTTATACACACAAATATATGACATAAATAGTACTTCTAATCTGATATTTTATAAAATGTGTTTTCTGATTGAAATGGAAAGGGGATCGCATGTCTCTGATTGCATTTCTGTGATAAGTAAGCAGCAACAATATTCATCAAAATTGTAGAGGTTATCTTTCAGCTCAGTCTGTTTTAAAGGGGCATTCCGCAGTTGAATCAATAACAAAGTATTGTCCTCACCAGTTTCAGTAAAAACCTGAGAGATGGAGATATGTAACTACTCTCAAATTCATAGACAGGGCTATGGATGCAAAGACTGACCATCCATGATATGGAAATTCTAAGTTTAACTGTGTTTTGAGGCTATACGTTGATAGGAGACACCTTTGTTACAACCCCTGTTAACTCCTATCCAGTCATGTTAGAGCTATCCACTCACACAAACCCTTATAGCCGATCAGCTTCAGTGTTGTTTGTATGTGTTACAGTCTGTAAGAAGGCATACAACAGATCAAACTTAAACATTATATCAAGAAATACACAGAAAACATAAATAAATGCTTTTGTCATGAGGTCAGTCATACTGTCACTGAATTGTGGTGTGCACAGGGTCATGAGGTCATACATATTATCACTCAATTGGGGTGTGGACAGGGTCATGAGGCATCTTACAGTCTTTTGTCAATTCCATTAAATAAAATTCAGTTCAATTCACTTCAATTCAATTTAAATAACTTTATTATTTGACTCCAAGTTGTGTCTGAGAAGGTTCACAAATTCACCAGAAAGGAAATGACATCAACAATTTTATTTTCATCCTCTTCTTAATCCTTTTTCCTTCCAATGAGATTCCTTCTATAAAGGCCTGAGTTTCACAAGGCTTCCATTTTGAGTTCAGTGTTCTGTTCAGGTCCAGACGGTAGGAGTGTGACACAGAGACACATCAGACATATTCTTTTCCTGTCAACATTCCCAAATCCTCAACGTTCACAGATCTTCATGGATGGAACAATCATCCCAGGAATCACTATTTGTGGGAAGAGAGAAAGAGGTAGAGAGAGAGAAAGAGGTAGTAGAGAGAGAGAGCGAGAGATATAGGTAGAGAGAGAGGTAACGAGAGAGAGGGAGAGGGAGGGAGAGAGAGGGGGAGAGAGAGAGGTATAGAGAGAGGTAGAGAGAGAGAGGAAGAGAGAGGTAGAGTGAAAGAATGACAAAAATAAAGAGAGAGAAACAGAGAGGTCAGTCTGTGTTTCATCAGAACAGTCACATAACAGCAAATGTGTTCCAGCATCTGGTGTCTCTCACGCTCTTGCTCACCCCTTCAAAACCAAAACATCTCTCTGTGTCTTGTTGAAACAGCTCATTGTGTTTTCAAAATCTCTTCATGCTATTATGTGGTCTAACCAGCTCTTCCAAGTCTGCGTCCCATGGCCCCCAATTCCCTACGTAGTGCACTAGTTTTGACCATGGCCAAGTAGTGCACTATGTAGCGAATAGGGTGCCATTTAAGGCCTGTTAACTGTAACCCTTTCAATTGTGTTCACTGGCGTACCACACACCCCTGCACGGGCTCTGTTTTTATGAATGGCTTGTTTACATATATTTCAGTGACAAGTTATAAGGAAATATGTAGAAAACCTGTATAAACTGTATTTATAATTATATGACAATTATATTATATAATTTCTGATATATCACAAGCCTTATTTTAATTTTCCTGCATAAGTAAAATCAGGATTATGCCTCTACTGCCATTCATTCCAATTAGACTGGTTTGGATTTCTCCCTAACCAATATGGCTGCCATTTTCACCCCATCCTGGGGCGGCAAGTAGCCTAGTGGTTAGAGCGTTGGACTAGTAACTGAAAGGTTGCAAGATTGAATCCCCGAGCTGACAAGGTAAAAATCTGTTGTTCAGCCCCTAAACAAGCCTGTTAACCCACTGTTCCTAGGCCGTCATTGAAAATAAGAATGTGTTCTTAACTGACTTGCCTAGTTAAATTAAGATAAAAAAATCCTGGAATTTTGAGAGTTTATGACATAGCCCCTCTAGTAATTCTACAGGATCTCCATAGTCGCCCCCACCTTGCCAGATAGGATATGAACACATCATAAAATGATTACAGGAAATTAGTTGTAAGACTGTTCAGACCTTGTGTGGGGGGCTGCGAAACTGCGTTATGCCACTGATGGTGGAGCTCTCTCATAGTGCACATGAAGACAACACAGTGATGAGAGAGATTAGATATGATTGGCAAACACAGCATCATCTCAACACTCTAGTGGAGACAGGAAATAGTGAAAATGAATAGGCTCATGGTTAATGGAAGTTGTTTTTGATGTGTGAATATATTTAGATTGGAGTCATGAGTGTGGTATGGATGTGAGAATAGGTTTAGATTGGAGTCATGACTGTGGTATTGAAGTGACTGGTATTATAGACAGTGAAGAAAATAGTCAGTTGGTTTTCTAGACAAAACAGTCTTCTAATCAACCTCTCCCCCTAACTTCCTTAATGCTCCCTCTCACACACTACCTTTATCAACCCTCCCCCTCCTCTCTACACTGAGACCACCACAGAGGAAATATGTCATCCAACACTTTGAACCTGTATTGATTCCTGTCCCACTCATTCTCTGCTTATGTCCTGAATCCAGCTCAGTGGCATTAATGAAGGAGCTGTGTGTGTGTCTGTGTTTTTTTGTGTGTCTGAGCAGCAGACCGATGGCCAGGTCACTGTGGTCAGCTGTCATCAACATGTAGAGAAAAAGAGCGGAGAAGGGGATAGAGTGAGAGGGAGAGAGGAAGAGAGGGATAGAGTGAGAGGGAGAGAGGAAGAGAGGGATAGAGTGAGAGGGAGAGAGGAAGAGAGGGATAGAGTGAGAGGGAGAGAGGAAGAGAGGAAGAGAGGGAGAGGGGAAGAGAGAGAGGGAGAGAGAGGGGAAGAGGGTGAGGAAAAGAGGAAGAGAAGGAGAGAAGAGAGAGAGGAAGGGAGGTAGAGAGAGGAAGAGAGGGAGAGAGAGAGATAGAGAGATAGAGAGAGAAATAGAGGAAGGGAGGGAGAGAGGAATAGAGGGAGAGGAAGAGAGGAAGGGAATAAGGGGAAGAGAGAGAAAAAGGAAGAGAGAGAGAGAAGGAAAGAGATGGTGAGAGGAAGAGAAGAAGAGTAGCAGTCATATCAATCATCTCACTGTCGGTAGTTCAGCACCTCTATCAACTTGTACGGACCTTAAGGCAGACTAAAGCAGTAGACAGACCTTACGGCAGACTAAAGCAGTAGATAGACCTTACGGCAGACTAAAGCAGTAGATAGACCTTACGTCAGACCAAAGCAGTAGATAGACCTTACGTCAGACCAAAGCAGTAGATAGACCTTACGGCAGACCAAAGCAGTAGACAGACCTTACGGCAGACTAAAGCAGTAGATAGACCTTACGGCAGACCAAAGCAGTAGATAGACCTTACGGCAGACTAAAGCAGTAGACAGACCTTACGGCAGACTAAAGCAGTAGATAGACCTTACGGCAGACTAAAGCAGTAGATAGACCTTACGGCAGACTAAAGCAGTAGATAGACCTTACGGCAGACCAAAGCAGTAGATAGACCTTACGGCAGACCAAAGCAGTAGACAGACCTTACGGCAGACCAAAGCAGTAGATAGACCTTACGGCAGACCAAAGCAGTAGATAGACCTTACGGCAGACTAAAGCAGTAGATAGACCTTACGGCAGACTAAAGCAGTAGATAGACCTTACGGCAGACCAAAGCAGTAGATAGACCTTACGGCAGACTAAAGCAGTAGATAGACCTTACGGCAGACTAAAGCAGTAGATAGACCTTACGGCAGACCAAAGCAGTAGATAGACCTTACGGCAGACCAAAGCAGTAGATAGACCTTACGGCAGACCAAAGCAATAGATAGACCTTACGGCAGACCAAAGCAATAGATAGACCATACGGAAGACCAAAGCAGTAGATAGACCTTACGTCAGACCAAAGCAGTAGATAGACCATACGGCAGACCAAAGCAGTAGACAGACCTTACGGCAGACCAAAGCAGTAGATAGACCTTACGGCAGACTAAAGCAGTAGATAGACCTTACGGCAGACCAAAGCAGTAGATAGACCTTACGGCAGACCAAAGCAGTAGATAGACCTTACGGCAGACCAAAGCAGTAGACAGACCTTACGGCAGACCAAAGCAGTAGATAGACCTTACGGCAGACTAAAGCAGTAGATAGACCTTACGGCAGACCAAAGCAGTAGATAGACCTTATGGCAGACTAAAGCAGTAGATAGACCTTACGGCAGACTAAAGCAGTAGATAGACCTTACGGCAGACCAAAGCAGTAGACAGACCTTACGGCAGACCAAAGCAGTAGATAAACCTTACGGCAGACCAAAGCAGTAGATAGACCTTACGGCAGACCAAAGCAGTAGATAGACCTTACGGCAGACCAAAGCAGTAGATAGACCTTACGGCAGACTAAAGCAGTAGATAGACCTTACGGCAGACCAAAGCAGTAGATAGACCTTACGGCAGACCAAAGCAGTAGATAGACCTTATGGCAGACTAAAGCAGTAGATAGACCTTATGGCAGACTAAAGCAGTAGATAGACCTTACGGCAGACCAAAGCAGTAGATAGACCTTACGGCAGACCAAAGCAGTAGATAGACCTTACGGCAGACTAAAGCAGTAGATAGACCTTACGGCAGACTAAAGCAGTAGATAGACCTTACGTCAGGGAAATAAAGAGGAAGACAAATAAAGAGGAAGACAAATAAAGAGGAAGACAAATAAAGAGGAAGACAAATAAAGAGGAAGGGAACGAAAGAGGAAGGGAAATCCTGTGGACAAGGAAAAGGAAAGAAACACCTGTGGAGTTGGAATGATGGATGGAGTGAAGCAATACAATCTACGGAAGACAATGAGAGGGAGGAGAAGAGATTGGGTGATTAAATGGAGCGAGAGAAAGAGAGACAGAGAGAGATAACATACTTCAGGAGAAGGCCAGACCCTGAAGAGAGCTGGAGGAGGAGTACTTGCTAGAGTCCACAAAAGACTGATCTACTGGAGGGGAGGAAGAGAGGGAGACAGAAATAGAAATAGGGGGTCAAAAAGGAAGAAGTAGAATAGGGGAAAGTGGGACAGGAGGGTAAAGAAAACAACAACATTATTATAAAATGGGATGGGGGTATGGAGAGAGGTATAGAGCTGGATTGACTCTAGCTAACTCACCAACAGGCCATAGACGAATTACTGCCTCGCTAACATGATAATTAGCCAACAAGCTAAGCAGCCAACAAGCTAAGCAGCCAACAAGCTAAGCAGCCAACAAGCTAAGCAGCCAACATGCTAGCTCACCTTGCAGTCCGTTAGCAATAGCGCTGGTGCAGGTGAGTGGAGGGGAGGTCTGCGGCCGTACAACAGGGGCGAAGGCGCTCTTCTGTTTGACCGCAGCAGACACCATGTTGGCCGGAGAGAAGGAGAAGATGCCTGAAGAACTACTGCAGTTGGATGGAAGATTGGTGGAGGAGGCCATGGTGGGACTGGAGGGAACGACTGAAGGGGGCAGGAAAGAAATGAGGAAAGTGGAGGATAGAGACAGGGTTAGAGAGAGGGACGGGAACAGAGAAGGGGGAGGCGAGAGGAACAGAAGGGGACTGGTCAACGGATGAAAACAGGAGGGATAACAGGACTCAGTTCAGCTGTTATAGCTCTTACAGACAACAGGACTCCATTCAGCTGTTATATATCTTACAAACAACAAATCAAATCACATACACATATTTAGCAAATGTTATTGCGGGTGTATCGAAATGCTTGTGTTCCTACTGTAGCTCCAACAGTGCAGTAGTATCTAACAGTACAGTAGTATCTAAAACAATTCACAACAATACACACACATATAAAAGTAAAATAATGGAATTAAGAAATATATAAATATTAGATTGAGCAATGAGTGCCATTGACTAAAATACAGTAGAATAGAATACAGTATATACCAATGAGATGAGTAAAGCAGTATGTAAACATTATTTAAACATTATTAAAGTGACTAGTGTTCCATTATTAATGTGGCAAGTGATTCTAAGTCTATGTACAGTACCAGTCAAAAGTTTGGACACATCTACTCATTCCAGCTTTTCTTTAATTGTACTATTTTCTACATTGTAGAATAATAGTGAAGACATCAAAACTATGAAATTACACAAATGGATCATGTAGTAACCAAAAAAGTGTTAAACAAATTAAAGTATATTTTATATTTGAGATTCTTCAGAGTAGCCACCCTTTGCCTTGATGACAGCTTCCAGATGAGGTAGTCATCTGGAATGCATTTCAATAAACAGGTGTGCCTTGTTAAAAGTTAATTTGTTGAATTTCTTTCATTCTTAATGCATTTGAGCCAATCAGTTGTGTTGTGACAAGGTAAGGGTGGTATATAGAAGATAGCTCTATTTGGTAAAATACCAAGTCCATTTATGGCAAGAACAGCTCAAAAAAGCAAAGAGAAACTACAGTCCATCATTACTTTAAGACATGAAGGTCAGTCAATTTGGAACTTTTCAAGAATTTTGAAAGTTTCTTCTAGTGCAGTCGCAAAAACCATAAAGCGCTATGATGAAACTGGCTCTCATGAGGACTGCCACAGGTAAGGAAGATCCAGACTTACCTCTGCAGCCTTGCGAGGGTTAACACGCTTAAATGTCTTACTCACGTTGGCCACGGAGAAGGAGAGCCCACAGTCCTTGGTAGCGGGCCGCGTCGGTGGTACTGTGTTATCCTCAAAGCAGGTGAAGAAGGTGTTTATCTGGAAGAAAGACATCGGTGTCCGTGACGTGGCTGGTTTTCCCTTTGTAGTCCGTGATTGTCTGCCACATACGTCTCTGAGCCTTTGAATTGCGACTCCACTTTGTCTCTGTACTGACGTTTTGCCTTTTTGATTGCCTTACGGAGGGAATAACTACACTGTTTGTATTCGGCCATATTCCCAGTCACCTTGCCATGGTTAAATGCGGTGGTTTGTGCTTTCAGTTTTGCGCGAATGCAGCCATCTATCCACGGTTTCTAGTTTGGGTAGGTTTTAATAGTCACAATGGGTACAACATGTCCTATACACTTCCTTTTGAACTCAATCACCATATCCGAGTATTTGTCAATGTTATTCTCAGAGGCTGCCCGGAACATATACCAGTCCGCGTGATCAAAACAATCTTGAAGCATGGATTTCAATTTGTCAGACCAGCATTGAATAGACCTTAGCACGGGTACTTCCTGTTTGACTTTCTGCCTATAGGAAGGGAGGAGCAAAATGGAGTCATGATCAGATTTGCCGAAGGGAGTGCGGGCGGACGGCCTTGTAGGCATTTCAAAAAGTTGAGTAGCAGTGGTCCAATGTTTTCCCAGAGCGAGTACTACAGTCAATATGTTGGTAGAACTTTGGTAGCGTTTTCCTCAAATTTGCTTTGTTAAAATCCCCAGCTACAATAAATGCGGCCTCAGGATATGTAGTTTCCAGTTTGCATAACGTCCAGTGTAGTTCTTTGAGGGCCGTCGTGGTATGAAACATACACCCCCGCCTTTCTTCTTCCCGTAGGGTTCTTTATTCCAGTCTGCGCGATGTACTGAGAACACAGCTGGCTGTATGGGTGAGGACAGTATATCCCGAGAGAGCCATGTTTCCGTAAATCAGAGTATGTTACAATCCCTGATGTCTCTCTGGAAGGAGATCCTCGCCCTGAGGTCATCTACTTTATTATCCAAAGACTGAAAATTAGCGATAAATTACTTGGAATCGGATTACAAGTCCACTCCAAATACCTCTTCTCCACCAGGCAGTGTTTCGGAGCAGCCTCTGGAATAATTTCACTTCTAATTCGGGAAAGTCGTATTCCTGGTCGTAATGCTGGGAATTTAGCGCCGCTCTGATATCCAAAAGTTATTTCTGGCTGTCTGTAATAACACAAAAAAAATGAATGGCTAATAATGTAAGAAACAATACTTAAATGTTGCTTAGGAGCTAGAAGCAGAGCTGCCATATCTGTCGGCGCAATCTTACAGCTGTTATACATCTTACAGACAACAGGACTCAGTTCAGCTTTATAGATCTCACAGACAACAGGACTCAGTTTAGCTGTTATAGATCTTACAGACAACAGGACTCAGTTCAGCTGTTATACATCTTACAGACAACAGGACTCAGTTCAGCTGTTATTGATCTTACAGACAACAGGACTCAGTTCAGCTGTTATACATCTTACAGACAACAGGACTCAGTTCAGCTGTTATTGATCTTACAGACAACAGGACTCAGTTCAGCTGTTATTGATCTTACAGACAACAGGACTCAGTTCAGCTGTTATTGATCTTACAGACAACAGGACTCAGTTCAGCTGTTATTGATTTTACAGACAACAGGACTCAGTTCAGCTGTTATTGATTTTACAGACAACAGGACTCAGTTCAGCTGTTATTGATTTTACAGACAACAGGACTCAGTTCAGCTGTTATTGATCTTACAGACAACAGGACTCAGTTCAGCTGTTATTGATTTTACAGACAACAGGACTCAGTTCAGCTGTTATTGATCTTACAGACAACAAGACTCAGTTTAGCTGTTATTGATCTTACAGACAACCCAGCAAACCGGGAACATTCCCAGAACATTAGTTAGGATTCCCATTAGTTAGGGCTTTATCTAACAATTAGGATGATAACAATTTTATTTTTAAATTAAAAAAAAATATTAAATATCCTTGTGCACAACATCTGTAACAGCCACCACAGAACATTCCCCAAAAGTTGTCATTAGGTTTCAAGGTAATGTAATAACACAATGTAGCAGTTAACTTTTCCCAGTAAACCAAAATTGATTCTGTGAAGTACCTAGAACATTAGCTAGGTTGTGGATAATATTCTCATAACAGAAACACTGTCCAGTCACGGTGATGATTCTATAATTTTTGTATAGAACATTAACCTGAAGAATGTTTTTAGAACACATTTATTTTGTTCTTTAAAGGTTCCCAGAATGTTTCTTTAGGTTGTGGGAACATTGTGGGGATATGACAAGATATAAGTTCCCAAAACACTAAAACTGTCCAGTTGTGTTGACATTCAGATAAGTTTGTATCAGGGTGCAGAAAACATTATTTTGATGTTGCAAGAATGTTGACAGAGCAGCCTTTGAATTCTTTAAAGGTTCCCAGAACATTTCATTACATTGTGGGAGCATTGTGGATACATTACAAGAGATAGGTTTCCAAAACACAAAATATGTTCAGTTACATTTTATAGCTCTGCCCCCACCACCAGCATGTAAAGTCATAAGTCCCGTCCCAAATGGCAGCCTATATAGTGCACTCGTTTTGACCAGGGCACATAGGGCTCTGATCAAAACTAGTGTAGTATGTAGGGAATTAGTCGCCTTTTGGGACTCAGCCATAATCCACTTAAGGGGATCTAACAAATCAATTAATGACAATTGGAAGTACTAAGCCGGCCAGCAGGAAGGCATTGATCGAAAGTGTCTGCGTAGTGTGTGTGTGTGTGTGTGTCTACCTGCATGCGTGTCTCACTGTGTGTGTTTGATTGAAAGTGTCTGCTGTCATCGCTGGGCCGTTTGAGCATGTTCAAATTCGTGTTAACATCCAAGAGAATCAAAGAGCTGGAATTGAATTGCTTCTCCTGCAATTAGTTTATTGATTTAATTTAGCGTCTTTAATGTAGGGGGGAGGGGGAGAGAGAATGAGAACAGCCATCATAGACAGCCAGGGGAGGAAAGAGAATGAGAACAGCCATTATAGACAGCTGGGGGAGGAGGAGAGAGAATGAGAACAGTCATTATAGGCAGCTGGGGGAGGAGGAAAGAGAATGAGAACAGCCATTATAGACAGCTGGAGGAGGAGGAGAGAGAATGAGAACAGCCATTATAGACAGCCGGAGGAGGAGGAGAGAGAATGAGAACAGCCATTATAGGCAGCTGGGGGAGGAGGAGAGAGAATGAGAACAGTCATTATAGGCAGCTGGGGGAGGAGGAAAGAGAATGAGAACAGCCATTATAGACAGCCGGAGGAGGAGGAGAGAGAATGAGAACAGCCATTATAGACAGCCGGAGGAGGAGGAGAGAGAATGAGAACAGCCATTATAGACAGCCGGAGGAGGAGGAGAGAGAATGAGAACAGCCATTATAGACAGTCTGTTCTAACACACCAATAAAGGGTGCTCTTAAAGAAACCGATGGTCTTTCACTGCCCCTTCCTTTTTCACTGTACTTTTCTCTCTTCTATACCTCTCTCTCTCTCTCTCTCTCTCTCTCTCTTCTATACCTCTCTCTCTATCTCTCTCTCTCTCTTCTATACTCTCTCTCTCTCTCTCTCTCTCTCTCTCTCTAAGAGGAAGGATAGGAGGATGAGGAGGATAGGAGGAGAATAGGAGGATGGGAGGAGAGGACGAGGACAGATGGATGAAGGTTTGGACAGCCAGTGATCTATCTCCCTGTAGTATGAATGAGGAACAGGGACACCTGTTCCTTCATCTCTGATGCTCTCAACCCTTTTCTCTCTCTCTCTCTCTCTCTCTCTCTCTCTCTCTCTCTCTCTCTCTCTCTCTCTCTCTCTCTCTCTCTCTCTCTCTCTCTCTCTCTCGCTCTCTCTCTCTCTCTCTTCTATACCTCTCTCTCTCTCTCATAAATCCATTGTTATTGCTTTCGAGAGGTACAGTATAGGCATTTACTGTAGGGCATGGGACAGGGTATAATGTGGAGGGTTTAGTGTGTTACTCACTGGCGTAGGGTATAGTGTGGAGGGTTTTTATTGTGGCACTCAATGGTATAGTGTGGAGGGTTTAGTGTGTAGTGTGGACAGTGTAGTGTGGTACTCACTAGCATAGGGTGAGTTGGCGGCTGACCCGTTGAGGAAGTTGGGTGAGGTTCCTAGCGTGGTCATGCCAGAGTTAGTGTAGCCGTTCATGCTAGTGGAAACAGAGCTGTAGCTGGTCTGCTGTGGGGTGGTGCTGGGGACATAACCATGAGGAGATACACTGCTGCTACTCCTACTGTAACCTAGAGGTAGGGAGGGAGAGGAGAGACATGGGGAGTCAGGGGAGAGAGGGAGGAGAGAGAGCGGGAGAGGAGGGGGGAGAGAGAGCGGAGAGAGAGAAAGGAGGTGGGGTTGGGGGAAAGAGAGAGGAGGTGGGGTTGGGGAGAGAGAGGAGAGAGAGAGAAGAGGTGGGGTTGGGGGGGTAAAGAGAGGAGAGAGAGAGAGGAGGTGGGGTTGGGGGTAAAGAGAGGAGAGAGAGAGGAGGTGGGGTTGGGTGGTAAAGGTTGGAGAAAGGAGGTGGGGTTGAGGGGAGAGAGGAGAGACAGAGAAGAGGTGGGGTTGGGGGAAGAGAGAGGAGAGAGAGAGGAGGTGGGGTTGGGGGTAAAGAGAGGAGAGAGAGAGGAGGTGGGGTTGGGGGGGTAAAGAGAGGAGAGAGAGAGGAGGTGGGGTTGGGGGAGTAAAGAGAGGAGAGAGAGAGGAGGTGGGGTTGGGGGGGTAAAGAGAGGAGAGAGAGAGGAGGTGGGGTTGGGGGGGTAAAGAGAGAGAGAGAGAGAGAGGAGGTGGGGTTGGGGGTAAGAGAGAGAGAGAGAGAGGAGGTGGGGTTGGGGGGGAAAGAGAGAGAGAGAGAGGAGGTGGGGTTGGGGGCAAAGAGAGGAGAGAGAGAGGAGGTGGGGTTGGGGGGAAAGAGAGGAGAGACAGAGAGGAGGTGGGGTTGGGGGCAAAGAGAGGAGAGAGAGAGGAGGTGGGGTTGGGGGGGTAAAGAGAGGAGAGAGAGAGGAGGTGGGGTTGGGGGTAAAGAGAGAGAGAGAGAGAGAGAGAGGAGGTGGGGTTGGGGGGGTAAGAGAGAGAGAGAGAGAGAGGAGGTGGGGTTGGGGGGTAAAGAGAGGAGAGAGAGAGGAGGTGGGGTTGGGGGGGTAAAGAGAGAGGAGAGAGAGAGAGGAGGTAAAGAGAGGAGGTGGGGTTGGGGGGGTAAAGAGAGGAGAGAGAGAGGAGGTGGGGTTGGGGGTAAAGAGAGGAGAGAGAGAGGAGGTGGGGTTGGGGGGGTAAAGAGAGAGAGGAGGTGGGGTTGGGGGGTAAAGAGAGAGAGAGAGAGGAGGTGGGGTTGGGGGTAAAGAGAGGAGAGAGAGAGGAGGTGGGGTTGGGGGTAAAGAGAGGAGAGAGAGAGGGAGGTGGGGTTGGGGGGGTAAAGAGAGAGAGAGAGGAGGTGGGGTTGGGGGTAAAGAGAGAGAGAGAGAGGAGGTGGGGTTGGGGGTAAAGAGAGAGGAGAGAGAGAGGAGGTGGGGTTGGGGGTAAAGAGAGGAGAGAGAGAGGAGGTGGGGTTGGGGGGGAAGAGAGAGGAGAGACAGAGAGGAGGTGGGGTTGGGGGGGAAGAGAGAGGAGAGACAGAGAGGAGGTGGGGTTGGGGGGTAAAGAGAGAGAGAGAGAGGAGGTGGGGTTGGGGGGGTAAAGAGAGGAGAGAGAGGAGGAGGTGGGGTTGGGGGGGGAAGAGAGAGGAGAGAGAGAGGAGGTGGGGTTGGGGGGGTAAAGAGAGGAGAGAGAGAGAGGAGGTGGGGTTGGGGGCAAAGAGAGGAGAGAGAGAGAGGAGGTGGGGTTGGGGGTAAAGAGAGAGGAGAGAGAGAGGAGGTGGGGTTGGGGGTAAAGAGAGGAGGAGAGTGGGGTTGGGGGGGTAAAGAGAGAGAGAGAGAGAGGAGGTGGGGTTGGGGGGTAAAGAGAGGAGAGAGAGAGGAGGTGGGGTTGGGGGTAAAGAGAGGAGAGAGAGGAGGTGGGGTTGGGGGAGTAAAGAGAGGAGGTGGGGTTGGGGGTAAAGAGAGGAGAGAGAGAGGAGGTGGGGTTGAGGGGTAAAGAGAGGAGAGAGAGAGGAGGTGGGGTTGGGGGGTAAAGAGAGGAGAGAGAGAGGAGGTGGGGTTGGGGGGTAAAGAGAGGAGGTGGGGTTGGGGGGTAAAGAGAGAGGAGAGAGAGAGGAGGTGGGGTTGAGGGGTAAAGAGAGAGGAGAGAGAGAGGAGGTGGGGTTGGGGGGTAAAGAGAGAGGAGAGACCGAGAAAAATATAATTATAGTAGTTTTCATACATTACACAAAAACCATGTAACTTCCTGGTTCCTGTGTTTTGGCTCACCCTGATTGGCTATCTGTGTGACCTCTGACCCGGAAAAGGAGTTGACAGCCATCATGCCGGCGTGGACGGAGCCGCTGCCCATCCCAGTCAGCTGGTTGTGGCCGCGTGGCAACGTTGTGTACAACGCCTCTGCCATGTCTGCTGCCCGCTTCAGAATCATCTCCTGAGAGAGAGAGAGACATGTTAGAACCGCTTGGTCATATAATGCATCACAGTGCTAGAGGCATCACTACAGACCCGTGTTCGAGCCCTATCCTAGTTCTGAACCCCCCCACCACCACCACCAACAACATAGCTCAGGCGGTAGGAAGCTCTCTCATCCATTCATATGCAGATGATAGTCATTTACTCAGCTGGCCCCTCCCCAGATTTTGTGTTAAACGCTTTACAACAACGTTTTTTTTGTATCCAACAAACTTTTTTTGCCTCCAACCTAGTTCTGAACATGGCTAGACGGTACACTGTCCTTCTCTCAGCACATGTCCAAGCAGCAGTCTAAGGTTAAATCTATACTTGGTTTCCTCTATAGTAATCGATCTTCTTTCACCCCAGCTGCCAAACTAACCCTGATTCAGATGACTATCCAACTCATGCTAGATCAGAGATCGGTAGGTAAGGGTGATCTCGAGTAGCTAGCATTCGGCCATCAGATTTGCTACCAACGTTCCTTATAGGACACATCACTGCACTCTATACTCCTCTGTAAACTGGTCATCTCTGTATACCTGTCGCAAGACCCCCTTGTTGATCCTTATTTATAAAACCCTCTTAGGCCTCACTCCCCCCTATCTTAGATACCTACTGCAACCGTCATTCTCCACATACAACACCTGTTCTGCCAGTCACATTCTGTCAAAGGTCCCCAAAGCACACACATCCCTGGGTCACTTCTCTTTTCAGTTCGCTGCAGCTAGCGACTGGAACGAGCTGCAACAAACACTCAAACTGGACAGTTTTATCTCAATCTCTTCATTCAAAGACTCAATCATGGACACTCTTACTGACACTTGTGGCTGCTTCGCGTGATGTTTGTTGTCTCTACCTTTTTGCCCTTTGGGCTGTTGTCTGTGCCCAACAATGTTTGTACCATGTTTGTGCCGCTACCATGTTGTGCTGCTGCCATGTTGTTGTCATGTTGTGTTGCTACCATGTTGTTGTCATGTTGTGTTGCTACCATGTTGTTGTCATGTGCAGCTGCCATGCTGCGTTGTTGTCTTAGGTCTCTCTTTTGACTCTTGGTTGGCCGACATTGTAAGTAAGAATTAGTTCTTAATTGACTTGCCTACTTAAATAAAGGTTAAATAAAAACACATCAGTTAAAAGATACTGAGAGGAGGGAGAGGCAAAACATGGTTAATAGATTCATCAAATGTTTTCTGTCCCCCCCATCACTTCCCCACCTCCACTCCTCCCACAGTCAGCATGAGGGATGGGGATCTGTGTTTCTGCATGTGTGGGAACATTTTGAATGTATGTGTGTGTGTGTGTGTGTGTGTATTTGTGTCTCACCTGGTTGTTGTGTGGCATCCCGTACAGCGCTTCTACCAAGTCTGCTGCTCTCTTTAGAATGACTTCCTGGGGAGGAAGAGAGAAAAGGAGGGGGTGAATATGGAGCTCTTCACAGAACTTTACTCCATTTTATTACACATTGTGCTATGAATGCAGGATTAAGGGATGGAAAGAAAGAGAGAGGGAAAGAGAGAAATGTGCAGATCTCAACCACTGGTTATTATCTAGGCAGTATGCGAAAGAAAGAGAGAGAGAGAGTCTACCTCTGAATAAAACACAAATTTCTCTCTCCATCATTCAACCATCAAAAAGCATTCCTGTCTACATCTCCCCTCAGACGAACCTCTCAATCCTGTCTACATCTCCCCTCAGACGAACCTCTCAATCCTGTCTACATCTCCCCTCGGACGAACCTCTCAATCCTGTCTACATCTCCCCTCAGACGAACCCCTCAATCCTGTCTACATCTCCCCTCAGACGAACCTCTCAATCCTGTCTACATCTCCCCTCAGACGAACCCCTCAATCCTGTCTACATCTCCCCTCAGACTAACCCCTCAATCCTGTCTACATCTCCCCTCAGACGAACCTCTCAATCCTGTCTACATCTCCCCTCAGACGAACCTCTCAATCCTGTCTACATCTCCCCTCGGACGAACCTCTCAATCCTGCCTACATCTCCCCTCAGACTAACCTCTCAATCCTGTCTACATCTCCCTCAGACGAACCTCTCAATCCTGTCTACATCTCCCTCGGATCTAACCTCTCAATCCTGTCTACATCTCCTCAGACTAACCCCTCAATCCTGTCTACATCTCCCTCAGACGAACCTCTCAATCCTGCCTACATCTCCCTCAGGCGAGACCTCTCAAACCTGTCTACATCTCCCTCAGACAAACCTCTCAATCCTGTCTACATCTCCCCTCAGACTAACCTCTCAATCCTGCCTACATCTCCCCTCAGACGAACCTCTCAATCCTGCCTACATCTCCCCTCAGACTAACCTCTCAATCCTGTTTACATCTCCCCTCAGACGAACCTCTCAATCCTGTCTACATCTCCCCTCAGACTAACCTCTCAATCCTGCCTACATCTCCCCTCAGACTAACCTCTCAATCCTGTTTACATCTCCCCTCAGACTAACTTCTCAATCCTGTCTACATCTCCCCTCAGACGAACCCCTCAATCCTGTCTACATCTCCCCTCAGACGAACCTCTCAATCCTGTCTACATCTCCCCTCGGACGAACCTCTCAATCCTGTCTACATCTCCCCTCAGACTAACCCCTCAATCCTGTCTACATCTCCCCTCAGACGAACCTCTCAATCCTGTCTACATCTCCCCTCAGACGAACCTCTCAATCCTGTCTACATCTCCCCTCAGACGAACCTCTCAATCCTGCCTACATCTCCCCTCAGACTAACCTCTCAATCCTGTCTACATCTCCCCTCAGACGAACCTCTCAATCCTGTCTACATCTCCCCTCGGACGAACCTCTCAATCCTGTCTACATCTCCCCTCAGACTAACCCCTCAATCCTGTCTACATCTCCCCTCAGACGAACCTCTCAATCCTGCCTACATCTCCCCTCAGACAAACCTCTCAATCCTGTCTACATCTCCCCTCAGACAAACCTCTCAATCCTGTCTACATCTCCCCTCAGACTAACCTCTCAATCCTGCCTACATCTCCCCTCAGACAAACCTCTCAATCCTGCCTACATCTCCCCTCAGACTAACCTCTCAATCCTGTTTACATCTCCCCTCAGACGAACCTCTCAATCCTGTCTACATCTCCCCTCAGACTAACCTCTCAATCCTGCCTACATCTCCCCTCAGACAAACCTCTCAATCCTGCCTACATCTCCCCTCAGACAAACCTCTCAATCCTGTTTACATCTCCCCTCAGACTAACTTCTCAATCCTGCCTACATCTCCCCTCAGACAAACCTCTCAATCCTGTCTACATCTCCCTCAGACAAACCTCTCAATCCTGTTTACATCTCCCTCAGACGAACCTCTCAATCCTGTCTACATCTCCTCAGACTAACCTCTCAATCCTGCCTACATCTCCCCTCAGACAAACCTCTCAATCCTGCCTACATCTCCCCTCAGACAAACCTCTCAATCCTGCCTACATCTCCCCTCAGACAAACCTCTCAATCCTGTTTACATCTCCCCTCAGACTAACTTCTCAATCCTGACTACATCTCCCCTCAGACGAACCTCTCAATCCTGACTACATCTCCCCACAGATTACCTTCTCAAAGGATCACCCATCAATTTAACACACTACTACATCACTAGCTGATACACTGACAGGAGGCTGTGGAGTGTCATAGGCAGCCTGCACAGCCTGCCTATGACACTCCACAGCCTGCCTATGACACTGCACAGCCTGCCTATGATACTACACAGCCTGCCTATGACACTCCACAGCCTGCCTATGACACTACACAGCCTGCCTATGATACTACAAGGCCTACCTGTGACACTACACAGCTTGCCTATGACAGTACAGAGCCTGCCTATGACACTCCACAGCCTGTCTATGACACTCCACAGCCTGCCTATGACACTCCATAGCCTGCCTATGACACTCCACAGCCTGCCTATGACACTCCACAGCCTGCCTATGACACTACACAGCCTGCCTATGACACTACACAGCCTGCCTATGACACTACGCAGCCTGCCTTGACAGTCAGTCTATACTTGTAGTAGTCTGTAATCTGTGTTCCCTAATCTCTGCACTGTGATTATCCTATCAACCCCCGTCACCTAAAACAATATACACAAACAGTGTATGTGTCAGTGTAAGTGTGTGTGAGTGTGTTTGTGTGAGTGTGTGAGTGTGTGTGTGTGTGTGTGTGTGTGATGTAGACAAGCACGGAGCATGTGTGTGCTCTCACTCCGACATACTGCCTTTCAATCAGCCCCCTACACGCGCACACACACACACACACACACACACACACACACACACACACACACACACACACACACACACACACACACACACACACACTCGTAGGACATGCCAGGAGGGTCAGCAAAGCAATAAAGAGTGTGAAGCGCTGTCAAAGGTGCTAAATTCACTCAATAATGGGAATTCTGCTTCTGTGTTCCCCTCCCATTACTAGATGTATACAAGAGAGAGGGGGAGTGGGGGAAGGAGCGAGAGTGAGAGAGAAAGAGATATGTATGGGGGGGTGAAATGGGTAGATAGAGAGTGGAGTCCTATCTCGTCAGTCCGCTCTAGATGATTGAGAGACATGGGGTCCCAGGGAAGATAAGTGGATCTTTAGTATGTATGCTCTCTCTCTCTCCTCTCCTCGCATTCCCTTCTTTTCCTCGACGCCCCATGCCTCCCAGGGATGACAAGATGGACGGATGGAGGGAGGAGAGGAGGAGGAGGGGAAATGATGGAAGAGTGTTAGGGCACAGACAGAACCCCCACTGTGTGCTATAAAGAGGAGAGCACTACTCCCTCTCTCCCCCCTTCCTTCCCTCTCTCCTTCCCTCCCTCCTTCCATCTCTTCATCTTTATCCCCTAAGTCTCTCCCCCATCTCCATTTCTCTGTCTCTGTCTCTCTCTCTCTCTCTCTCTCTCTCTCTCTCTCTCTCTCTCTCTCTCTCTCTCTCTCTCTCTCTCTTTACCTCCCTCTCTCTCTCTTTCTTTTCATCCCTTATTCTGTCTGTCTGTTTAGTCCTGGGGTCTGTTGAGTTAGTAAAGTGATTATGAGGACTGGGGTCCAGAGTCACTCTAAAAATAATCACAGAAATGTTGTTAGCTGCTCCATGTCCATAGATAGTACCGCTTACCGTAAAACATTTCCTGGACTGTGTGTGTGCGTGCATATGGTGTGTGTGTGTGTGTGTGTGTGTGTGTGTGTGTGTGTGTGTGTGTGTGTGTGTGTGTGTGTGTGTGTGTGTGTGTGTGTGTGTGTGTGTGTGTGTGTGTGTGGGGACTCTTCCTGTAAAGGCTGTGAGGGCCTGATGTAAACAGGAAGGGAACCTGATCCAGACCTCTGGCCTGCTGTCGTCTGGCGGTCAACGGAATCATTAGCCACACCAGATGGAAACTACAGGAGCCAGACGGAACCTTGACAAACCAGACGGAACCTTGACAAACCAGACGGAACCTAGCCACCAGCCAGATGGAATTTAAGGAGGGAAGATTCATTTAAGACCCCTTTTTAAGTAATAATAAGTAGGGCGGAGAGCTGATTCAGACTGCATAGGGAATAGGGTACCGTTTGGAACACAGCTCTTGTTTCTCTGCAGTGATTAAGTCCAGTTGTTGACAGAAGCAAGGTCAACAACAAATTGTTATTAGCTCAATAAAGATTCAGCTCAATAGAGGTGAAATGAACAACCAGACCTGCCTGCTACCAACGTACCTACCTACCTACCTACCAACGTACCTACCTACCTACCTACCTACCTACCAACGTACGTACCTACCTACCTACCAACGTACCTACCTACCTACCTACCTACCTACCTACATACCTACTTACCTACCAACATACTTACCTACCTACCAGTGGAGGCTGCTGAGGGGAGGACGGCTCATAATAATGGCTGGAACAGAGCAAACAGAATGGCATTAAACACATGGAAACCATGTGTTTGATGTATTTGTTACCATTCCACCTATTCCACCAGTCATTACCACGAGCCCGTTCTCCTCAATTAAGATGCCACCAACCTCTTGTGCTACCTACCTACCTACCGCTGTTCATTTATTGGAGGAAGGAAAGAGAGGGGGGAGGGAGGGAGAAGGGGATGGAGAGAGAGAAATATATATATAGAGCGAGAGAGTGAAGGGAGATACAGGGGGCTGTTCGTCTAAAGATCAGGGGCCGTATGTATCAAGCATCTCAGCAGGAGGGCTGATTTGTTCCACAGACCTTACCACCAGACATGACCCAGAGTGAGGCAGAGGTGATTTCTCTCTTAACCTCCTACACCTGTTTGCTCTCCCTTCCCCCGCTGTCTCTCAGTGCTGGACGAGCAATCAAGCCCGGCGCACAAATATATGTGTGTGGTCAGTAATAACGCCCAGCTGGGCAGTTCTTCGATCCACTGACCCCCAAGCTGACTGAACCATGATGGGTCACCTGTACACCTCTCCTACCCCTTCTCCTCCCCCCTCATCTTCCTCCCTTCTCCTCCTGTGTACGTGCGTGCGTGTGTGTGTATGTATGTGTGTGTGTGTGTATTGGTGTGTGTGTGTGTGTGTGTGTATTTGGGTGTATGGTGTGTGTATGTGTATGTGTGTGTGTGTACTGACCTTAGGTAGTCTCTCCTGGTCTCCTGGATGTCTGGGGATGACCTTCTGTAATCTCTGGAAGCCATAATCGATAGTGGGCTCATTCAACGCTATGGAGAGAGGGAGATAGAGAGATAGAGATAGATGGAGAGAGAGAGAGATAGAGATTTTTTAAAACTTTGTCTTTCTTTAATGAAACATTCCTCATGGCATTAAAACCTCACCCTTTAAAATAAAACACCAAAATATATCCTGTACTGCAGTACTGCATACATGTACCATACTCACCTTGCCCTCTACCCCATGATACAAAACACCACATCACAATAACCAAAATCTCACCACTTCTACAACCGTATATCCAAAACATCTTCCCCAGCTATACAGACGCGCCCCAACACACCATATCTCCTGAAACATCTCCACACTTTTTATCATTTTATAGAACTCAAATTCCACCCTAAGGCGCGCAGAGACCATCCCATTAAATAATAGTAAAGGGTCTGTTATCCCCCCACCTTTGACCCTGTTCCTCCTTGTTAGCCAAATAGACAACTTTGCCTGAGCAAACAGAAAATTCAACAACACACATTTGGCCTTCTCCTTATTCGAATACCTGTACCCCAATATAAACATCCCAACAGTAAACCCCACCCCCAACCTCTCACAGACATTCCAACAGAGACATTAATGGCATTAACCTGGCACACACAGAAAAAACATCTATCATAGTTTCACTCATAACACAGAAAGGACACCCCTGCCCAACTCCCAGTTCAACCCGTGCCAACCAGCTGTTAGTGGCCAGGGCTCCATGTAGAACCTTCCACTGCAGGTCCCCTGACCTCTTTGATACTGGGGGTTTGTAGAGCCCCCTCCATCTAAAACCCACCATGCTCTCCACTCCTCATATCCCCTGCCACTGATGTGCCTTCACATCAGTAGCTGGGGAAGATGTTTTGGATATACGGTTGTAGAAGTGGTGAGATTTTGGTTATTGTGATGTTCCTCACCTTAATGCAGAGGTTGTAGAGGGCTTTACCTCTCACCCCCTCAAACTCCCCCAGGCTTCTAGTGTTAAAATCTAACAAGTCCTCTAGACCCCGTTGCCAGTCTCCAGTGTCTGCCGTCACCTGCAGTGTCGGAAACATTGGTGGCCCCTCCCCCTTTGGCGGCTCAAACACCCCCCTTCTGTGGTTTTCCACCCCTTCTCTCCCAGCAGTCGAAGGTCACCCAGCCTTAGTAAACCCGCTGCCATCAGTCTCCTCTGCAGGTTGGCCGACTGAACCGAAACAGTTAGAGGTTTGTGGAAATGTGAATTGAATGTAGGAGAATATAACACAATAGATCTGATAGAAGAAAGTACAAAGAAAAAAACAACTGTTTTTTTGTATTTGTTTGTACCACCATCTTTGAAATGCAACAGAAAGGTCCCAAATCTAACTATCACTCTGGTTGTAATTCCGATGGTGTCCACAAGAGGGCAGCAGTGTATATGCAAGTTTAAGACTGATAACTTGAAGTATTAGCAAGCTACATGACATTTAGTGTGAAGTCACCCAGGTAAATTTGTCAAATCGTGAAGGACACATTTACATTTACATTACATTTTTCTGCAAGAATATTGTCAAATCTGTATACTTTGACTTTTATTCAGCTTTTCCAGTATTAGTAGCCATATTGTAGGTTCAAAATTTGCAAAACACACAGTTTTTATAACTCTCCATATTATTGCAATTTTTGTCCAAAAGGAAAAGGCTTGCTGTCACACAAGGTTAGCAGCAAAATTGTGTGACAGTTTACTCCCGTAAAGCCCAGCTCATTTCCTATCTAGCTAGCTTTGTTTGACCCCGATTGGTGCTTATTTGACAAAGTTACAGTCAATCAAGTGAAGACCGTCCATGTCATTGGCGCACCATGAAAGCGTCACTCTCTGACCAAATCTGGTGTCCTATAGGATGAACTACACTCCTAATGATATAGTGAAGTCTGGTTACATTCTAGGATCTCTGAGGAATAAATACGAACATAATTTGACTGGTTGAAACAACATTTAGGGTTAGATTTTCACAGATTCCTTTCTTTGCAAATTGAACGAGTGGAAATACAAAATCAATTGCGCATGCTATATGGACCTTTTTAGGATATCAAAAAGGATTTAACCTAACAAAACGACACTTCATGTTATCTCTGGGATCCTTGGGATGATAAATCAGAGCAAGGTTTCAGAATGTAAGTACACATTTCACCTTCAGAGGGGAATTTATCAGACCTATCGCGGTGAAAAAAGTGTTTTGTTGTTAGGAGCTCTCCTCAAACACTAGCATGGCATTTTTCACAGTAATAGCTACTGTAAATTGGACAGTGCAGTTATATTAACAGGAACTTAAGCTTTCAGCCGATATAAGACACTTATATGTACCGACATTTGTTTCTCTAAAATCTGCGATCGTGACACACGGCGCTGCATGATTTACAACTTATCCCTAAGAAGTTGTCTGTGATTGAGCGTCCCGATACACAATATGTTTGATGCTTGTGTACTATCGAGTCCAGATGGGACTTCAGTCTGTTAGAGAAGACCTTGGAAAATATATTGTAGTCCGCACAGAGCAGTGCCGCAGGCCTCCAGTTCTTAAGTTCACACAAGTCTCCTTTTTTGGGCAGGAGAGTCAGAGCTGCCCGATGGCAGCTCATCGGCAACTCTCCTACCCCGACGCATTCACACAACACGGAAAAGAAGTCCAGTCTAATTATTCTCCATAATTTTTTATAAAACTCCACTGGGAGTCCATCGACGCCCGGGGCATGGCCGGAGGACATCTGGGTTATGGCCTCTGCCAGTTCATGGGACAATAGACGAATGCCCATTTCATCCCTCTGTGCCAGAGAGAGCTTAGGGAGTTCTGCAAACAAAATCTGAGCACACATAGGATCACACAGTTCTGCCCTATACAACTCAGTATAAAACTCTACAGTCAATGCATACCCTTGGCCGTAGACAATGCATACCCATACCGTAGACAATGCATACCCTTGGCTTCACCACTCTGTCTTTCCAAACCAAAGAAGAAGGAGCTGGGAGCATCCATATCCTTGAGCATGGAGAACCTAGCTCTTACACGTGCTCCCTTTGCTTTAACCTGGAAAAAACTGCCCAGGTCCCTACGTAATTCAGCTAAATTAGCCTGGAGGCCAACATTGCCTTGCCCCACCATCTCTACCTCCACTTCACTAATACTATGCTCGAGTTCCCCCACTACTCTCCTAGCCTCGGAGGATGAGAGAGCTGTGTACTGTTGACAGAAAAGCACAATTTGGACTTTCCCCACATCCCACTATTGACTCAGAGACTCATACTCCTCTCTTCGCTGCCCCCACCTTTCCCAAAAAGTCTGGAAACCTGAGGTTATGTGGTGATCCGAAAACCCCACCGGGAGAATGGTAGCGCCCAACAGCCTATTGTTCTGATTCCTGGACATTCCTGTAAAAATGATCGAGTCGGGCTGCACTCACCCTAGCCCCAAAAACCTTCACCCATGTATACTGTCTTGTGTCAGGATGTCTAGTTCTCCAAACATCCACTAGGTCGAACTGATTAATGATGTCCCTTAACACTCTTACTGACCCTGAATGAGGCTCTTCCCCATTTCTGTCATTCGTAAAATCCCTTGTACAGTTCCAGTCCCTGCCGACCACCAGCGTTTCCTCCGGCGCCGACAGAGATGGCAGCCTCACTTCACGTTCTCAGGAAGCTATGCAGTATTTTGTTTTTTTTTATGGATTACTTTTTACATTGGGGAAATCTTAAGTTTTATTACATACAGCCGGGGGAATTATTGGATATAAGAGCAACGTCAACTTACCAACATTACGACCAGGAATACGACTTTCCCGAAGCGGATCCTCTGTTTGGTCCACCAACTAGGACAATAGACTGGATCCCAGCCGGCGACCCAAAACAACGGCGGCGGAGGATAAGGGGTAGACGGGGCGGTGTTCTGGTCAGGCTCCGTAGATGGGCACATCGTGCACCACTCCCGACTATACTACTTGCCAATGTCCAGTCTCTGGACAACAAGGTAGACGAAATCAGAGCAAGGACTGCCTTCTAGAGAGACATCAGAGACTGCAACATTCTTTGCTTCACGGAAACATGGCTCACTCAGGACACGTTATCAGAGTCGGTACAGCCACCTGGTTTCTCCACGCATCGCGCCGACAGAAACAAACATCTATCTGGTAAGCAGAAGGGCGGGGGGGGTGTGTGCCTTATGATTAACGAGACGTGGTGTGATCATAACAACATACAGGAACTCAAGTCCTTTTGTTCACCTGACATAGAAATCCTTACAATCAAATGCCGACCGCATCTACCAAGAGAATTCTCCTCGATTATAATCACATTCGCATATATCCCCCTCAAGCTGACACATCAACGGCACTGAAAGACATTGGACTCTATGTAAACTGTAAACCATATATCCTGAGGCTGCAATTAATGTGGCTGGGGATTTTAACAAGGCTGATTTGAAAACAAGGCTCCCTAAATTTTATCAGCATATTGAATGTGCGACACGGGCTGGTAAAATCGTTGAACATTATTATTCCGTGATGCCTTTCGGCAAGTCTGACCATGACTCCATTTTGTTACTCCCAGCCTACAGTCAGAAACTAAAACAGGAAACACCCGTTCTCAGGTCTGTTCAACGCTGGTCCGACAAATCTGATTCCACGCTTCAAGATTGCTTCGAGCACGTGGACTGGGATATGTTCCGGACAGCATCAGACAACAACATTGATGTATACGCTGATTTGGTGAGCGAGTTTATTAGCAAGTGCATCAGTGATGTTGTACCCATAGCAATTGATGGCAGCATTCGCGCAAAACTTAAAGCGCGAACCACTGCTTTTAACCAGGGTAAGGCGACTGGAAACATGACTGAATACAAACAGTGTAGCTATTCCCTCCGCAAGGCAATCGAACAAGCTAAGCGTCAATATAGAGACAAAGTAGAGTCACAATTCAACGGCTCAGACACGAGAGGAATGTGTCAGGGTCTACAGTCAATCACGGACTACAAAAAGAAAACCAGCCCCCGTCGCGGACCACGATGTCCTGCTCCCAGACAAACTTAACAACTTCTTTGCTCGCTTTGAGGACAATACAGTGCCACCGAAACGGCCCGCTACCAAAACCTGCGGGCTCACCTTCACCACAGCCAACGTGAGTAAAACATTTAAAGCGTGTTAACCCTCGCAAGGCTGCCGGCCCAGATGGCATCCCTGGCCGTGTCCTCAGAGCATGCGCAGACCAGCTGGCTGGTGTGTTTACGGACATATTTAATCAATCCTTATCCCAGTCTGCCACATGCTTCAAGAGGGCCACCATTGTTCCTGTTCCCAAGAAAGCTAAGGTAACTGAGCTAAGTGACTATCGCCCCGTAGCACTCACTTCCGTCATCATGAAGTGCTTTGAGAGACTAGTCAAGGATCATATCACCTCCCTCCTACCAGACACCCTAGACCCACTATAATTTCCTTACCGTCCCAATAGGTCCACAGACGACGGCAATCGCAATCACACTGCACCCTGCCCTAACCCATCTGGACAAGAGGAATACTATGTAAGAATGCTGTTCGTCAACTACAGCTCAGCATTTAACACCATAGTACCCTCCAAACTCATCATTAAGCTTGAGAGCCTAGGTCTCGACCCAGCCCTGTGCAACTGGGTCCTGGACTTCCTGACGGGACGGCCCCAGGTTGTGAGGGTAGGAAACAACACCTCCACCCCGCTGATCCTTAACACTGGGGCCCCACAAGGGTGTGTTCTCAGCCCTCTCCTGTACTCCCTGTTCACCCATGACTGCGTGGCCAAGCACGCCTCCAACTCAATCATCAAGTTTGCTGACGACACTACAGTGGTAGGCTTGATTACCAACAACGACGAGACGGCCTACAGGGAGGAGGTGAGGGCCCTCGGAGTGTGGTGTCAGGAAAATAACCTCTCACTCAACGTCAACAAAACTAAGGAGATGATCGTGGACTTCAGGAAACAGCAGAGGGAGCACCCCCCCCCCTATCCACATCGACGGGACAGTAGTGGAGAAGGTGGAAAGTTTTAAGTTCCTCGGCGTACACATCACGGACAAACTGAAATGGTCCACCCACACAGACAGCGTGGTGAAGAAGGAGCAACAGCGCCTCTTCAACCTCAGGAGGCTGAAGAAATTCAGCTTGTCACCAAAAACACTCACAAACTTCTACAGATGCACAATCGATAGCATCCTGTCGGGCTGTATCACCGCCTAATACGGCAACTGCTCCGCCCACAACCGTAAGGCTCTCCAGAGGGTAGTGAGGACTGCACAACGCATCACCGGGGGGGTAAACTACCTGCCCTCCAGGACACCTACACCACCCGGTGTCACAGGAAGGCCAAAAAGATCCTTGAGGACAACAACCACCCGAGCCACTGCCTGTTCACCCTGCTATCATCCAGAAGGCGACGTCAGTACAGGTGCATCAAAGCTTGGACCGAGAGACTGAAAAAAAGCTTCTATCTCAAGGCCATCAGACTGTTAAACAGCCACCACTAACATTGAGTGGCTGCTGCCAACATACTGACTTAAATCTCTAGCCACTTTAAATAATAGAAAATTGGATGTAACAAATGTATCACTAGCCACTTTAAACAATTTTGTATATAATGTTTACATACCCGACATTACTCATATCAAATGTATACACTGTACTCTAAACCATCTACTGAATCTTGCCTATGCCATTCGGCCATCGACTCAAATCTCTAGCCACTTTAATAATTAAAAAGTGGATGTAATAAATGTATCACTAGCCACTTTAAACGGTGCCATTTATATAATGTTTACATATCCTACATTACTCATCTCATATGTATATACTGTATTATATACCATCTACTGCATCTTGCCGGTCAGCCATCGCTCATCCATATATTCATATGTACATACTCGTATTCATTCCTTTACACTGTGTGTATAAGGTAGTTGTTGTGAAATTGTTAGATTACTTGTTAGATACTACTGCATGGTCGGAACTAGAAGCACAAGCATTTCGCTACACTCACATTATTAACATCTGCTAAGCATGTGTATGTGACAAATAAAATTTGATTTGATTGAGCGTTCCTGTCTAAGACACCCAAATAGAACCCCCCTCTCTCTCCCTGTGTTAGGCACATTCACATTTATGAAGACAAAACCCATGTTGTTAATTTCTGCTTTTACAACAACAAGCAGCCTGCCCACATCACTATGCGTCTCCTGCAGAAACAACACCTGTACTTTTTTGTTTTTGTTTTACATATTCACCCAACAGACTCCTCTTTCCCGCATCTCTGGTGCCATTTATATTGAGCGAGCCTACCCAACGAGTCTCCATAAGAAGTGAGAGAAAAGCCAGCAAACAAAGAGACCAATAGCAAAGCTCAAAAAGCCCCAGTGCCAGAAAGAAACTATACATCTAAACAGCGTCTGAAGGTAGACTACGCACTGTTGTGACCCACTTCCTCAACCTAAACAGTTTCCTGGGTAAGAGGACAACAAGCCCCTCATTTTTCATATCATGTTGTACAAACTTTCTCGGATCAGAAAAAAAAGCCTCAGGATTCACTTTTTTCCCGCTTGGTCTCATTCAGGAACCTTGTCAGTTCCCTCACCGTGTACTTTGACCCCTCTGCTGTCAGCTCCGGATTGAGGAGGAGTCTGAAAAAAAGGCCTTATCCTCTTCCTCAGACTTACTTTCCTCCTCATCTCCATCTCCCATCCTGACCACCTGCCCTTCCTCTCTGGTCAGGGCCTCCCCCCAGCACCAGGCAAAGGTTCCTTGGTGCCTTTGACCACCCCAGACTCTCCATTCCCACCTCCTTTCTTCCCCCACTTTTTCCTTTTCCACTTGACACCCTCCTCCTCCCCCCTAGTCTCTTACACTTCCCCACTATACTCTCCTCATCCACTAGCATAACCTGACTAGACCCAGCCTCATCTACACACCATCCATAACCTGACTTGGCCCAGCCTTATCTACACCACCCTCCATAACCTGACTAGACCCAGTCTCATCTACACCACTCTCCATAACCTGACGAGACCCAGCCTCATCTACACCACCATCCATCACACGACTAGACCCAGCCTCATCTATACCACCATCCATCACATGACTAGACCTAGCCTCATCTACACCACCATCCATAACATGACTAGACCCAGCCTCATCTACACCACCATCCATAACCTGACTAGACCCAGCCTCATCTACACCACCATCCATAACATGACTAGACCCAGCCTCATCTACACCACCATCCATAACCTGACTAGACCCAGCCTCATCTACACCACCATCTATAACATGACTAGACCCAGCCTCATCTACACCACCATCCATAACCTGACTAGACCCAGCCTCATCTACACCACCATCCATAACATGACTAGACACAGCCTCATCTACACCACCATCTGTAACATGACTAGGCCCAGCCTCATCTACACCACCCTCCATAACCTGACTAGACCTAGCCTTATCTGCACCACCAGCTATAGCATGACTAGGCCCAGCCTCATCTACACCACCATCCCTGGCATGACTAGGCCCAGCCCCTGCTGCCTGCGTCTCATTGCCCCTGCACGTTGACCTCGATTTCCCCCACTGGCACTTGTACACTCACCTTGTCTACGGCCTTTATGTGGGCACGCAAAGCTCTTATACCCCAAATCCCCACACTCAAAACACCGTAGACTATCTGTGCTGGCAAACCCTCCGTAAAGCCCCTCCCCATGCCTCACTTTGAAATTCACTTTTAGCTGTTGCTCATTGTTATTCAGAAACATGAACACTTGCCTCCGGAACGAAACACGTTTAACGGCATCTGCCTGAAAACCTGCCGACAATACACAAAAACTGCTAGAAAACTTACCAAAACGACTCAGCTCTTTCCTGATTTGATCATCCGTAATAAACGGGGGCAAATTTGCAACTACCAACCTTGTTGAAGGGGTAGAAAGAGGAAAAATTGGCACCAACACACCCCTTACAAATATTCCACTAGCAATGAGCCTACCCACCAAATTCACTCTTTTCATGAACACAACGACAGCTTTGCTCATTCTGGAAGCGGAATGTATAAATTCAGCACCTACCTGTTCACCGACCACGAGCAGAACCTCCTCCACCTTAACTCCATTCTCAAGAACACACCTGAATCCATGCCGTAACGACAGTCTCCTCCACGCTAGACGCAGCACACCTTCCAAACCCCAGGAAACTAAAACTCTGTCCTCTTCCTCCCTAACTTTGAAAAAAAACTGTGGATACCGCTAAAACAAATAGTGCATTAACCCTCCACCATATAATTTTTTTTTAAAGAAAAGACCAAGGACAGAATCAAGAAAAAGGTTAGGACAGAGCCCTCCACACCAAACAATCAAACTCCAAAAAACTCCCAGCATAAACTGAAAGACAGAGAGAGAGAGAGAGAGAGAGAGAGAGAGAGAGAGAGAGAGGGGGGCAAACAGCAAAAAGTTCAGGCAAACAGCAAAAAGAAGCACAACTGAAATTGATTTATAAAAAAAAGTAAGACCACAGACGACAACTGGTATGATTGTAAAATTATACGGAAAAAACTTTCAACACTATCAAACCAAAAGCACAGAGACCCAAATAATGGTGAATTACGCCTTCATTACTGGGAGACTTTAAAACTCTATAAACGTACACTCAGAACCAAAAAAGCACAGTACAAAAGCAAGCAGCTGACACTAATTGAGGAGTCCATAAACACAAACAACTTCTGGCAAAATTGGAAAAGAGTAAAAAATTTTAAATAATAGGAATTAGCTATACAAAATAGTGACAAATGGACAACCCATTTTAAAACACTCTACAACACCGTTCAAACTGACACAAACACAGAACAATGCCAAATTCATGAGAAGTTGAATGGATTAGAAAAAGCTATAAAGGGCAATCAAAATCCATTGGACTCCCCAATTACTGACCAGGAGCTCTATAAGAAACTTCAGGCCCTCAAATTTAAAAAAGCATGCAGACCTGATGGCATCCTAAATGAGATGCTCAGACTCACTAGCGCAAAATTTCAATTGGCTATATTAAAACTGTTTAATTTGATCCTGAGTGTAGGTGATTTCCCTGACATCTGGAATCAAGGACTCATAACCTCAATCTTTAAGAATGAAGACAAATTTGACCCTAACAATTACAGAGGCATTTGTGTGAACAGTAACCTGGGGAAGGTTTTCTGTATTATTATACATGTAAGAGTTCTAATAACTTCCTTAATGTCTTGAGTAAAAGCCAAATTGGATTTATACCAAAACATTGCACGACCGATCATATTTACACCCTGAGATAAACATGTCCACCAAAATAATACCAACATATATGCTTGCTTTATCAATTTACAAAAAGCATTTGATTCTATTTGGCATACAGGACTGTTCTACACAGTTATTGAAAGTGGTGTAGGGGGTAAAACATATTACATAATTAAATCAATGTATACTGGCAAAACAAGCAGCATCAAAATTGGCAAGAAAATAACAGAATTTTTTAACCAGGGGTGGGGGCTTCGCCAAGGTTGCAATCTGAGCCCTGCACTCTTCCATATTTACATCAACGAATTGGCCACTATTCTAGAAAAATCCTCAGCCCCTGGTGTTAGTCTCCACAATTCAGAGGTTAAATGCCTGCTCTTCGCAGATTACCTATGCCTGCTGTCACCCACAGCACATGGCCTACAGCAGAGCCTGGACCTGCTAGAGCAGTACTGCCAGACCTG
Source organism: Brachymystax lenok tsinlingensis (assembly GCA_030435695.1). Lineage (NCBI taxonomy): Eukaryota > Metazoa > Chordata > Actinopteri > Salmoniformes > Salmonidae > Brachymystax > Brachymystax lenok. The sequence continues at coordinate 29,797,894 of CM059784.1, read as the reverse complement.
GGCCCTGGCAGTAAACCCCAAAAAGACTAAAATAATGATTTTCCAGAGAAGATCCAGATCTCAAGAAATTAGACCAAAGTTCTCAATTGGTACAAAATATATAGAGTACTGCACACACTCCTATTACTTATGTTAAAAAATAACTGTACACCTTAATGATGCAGTGAATGAACTGAGAGAGAAAGCATGCAAGGTGCTCTACACCATTAAAAAACTAATTCTAATTGAAATACCTATTAAAATTTGGCTAAAACAAATTGAATGTGTCATTGAACCAATTGCACATTATGGCAGTGAGGTGTGGGGTCCACTTGCAAAACAAGATTTCACCAAATGGGACAAACTGTCACACCCTGATCTGTTTCCCCATTATCTCCTGTGTATTTATACCTGTTTTCTCTGTTTGTCTGTCAGTTCGTTTTGTTTTGTCAAGCCTACCAGTGTTTTTCCCCTCTGTTCCTGTCTCTCGATTGTTCCTGTTGTCTAGTTTTCCTGGTGTTGACCTTTTCTGCTTGCCCTGACCCTGAGCCTGTCTGCCGTCCTGTACCTTTGCCCCACCTATCTGGATTACTGACCCCTGCCTGCCCTTGACCTGTCTTTTGCCTGCCCCTGTTGGATTAATAAACTGTTGTTACTTTGACGTTGTCTGCATCTAGGTCTCACCTGAAACGTGATAAAACAACCCATTGAAACCCTGCATGAAGAGTTCTGTAAGATTCTCCTACATGTCCAGAGGAAAACTACAAACAATGCATGCAGGGCAGAATTAGGCCAATATCCACTAATAAGAAAAACTCAAAAAAGAGCAATTAAGTTTGGGAAACATCTAAAATACAGTGACCCCCTCTCATATCACTACAAACCCCTGCAATGCCAAGAGCTGAGCAAAGAAAATAGTCCCCTCATCCAGCTGGTCCTGGGGCTGACTTCACAAACCTGTTCTACTAACACACTGAAGCCTCAGGACCAGAACATCCAATTAATCAGAATAAATGAAATTACAACACAGTCAAAACAAAACTACTTATTGGGACACACAAGCACAAAGCAAAATGCTGTGCTATCTGGCCCTAAATCAACAGTACACCGTGACTAACTATTTGACCATGGTTACTGATCAAAACCTTGACAAAGTACAGGCTCAGTGAGAAGGGTAGACACAGGAAAACCTGTTTCCCTGTAGAGGAAAAGCTGTGCAACCACCGCAAAACAGCAGAACCTGAGACAGAGCTGCATTTCCTGCAAATCTAAAACAATTAGAGTGTCATTTCCCCAAAATTTGAAACCGTTATTCAAGGTTTCAAAGACCTCTGATGAGAATAGGCAAGCCGTCCTGTTGGGGGAGGACGCAGAGAGCTGTGGGTTGGCAGCGCACTACATTGCTGCCTGCCATAAGATGAGGGACAGTGTCTGACAGACCAATCAACCTGCACATGTCCTCTATATTGTTATTGTTCAATGGTTATTTTGACCCTTGGTTATTTTTGTTACTGTTGTCCTGTAGACAATTTTGATTATTATTATTTTAATATTGTAAATATCCAAAGTAAAGGTCTCTCTAACAATGTTGTTCACTTGTGCTGATCAACAACTAATATAAGTAATTACACAGCTTGGTCTCACTATCCCAGAGTATATCACTATAGGAACCCATTTCTCTATTCTCTATTCCTCTATTCTCTATTCCTCTATCCTCTATTCTCTATTCCTCTATCCTCTTCTTTATTCCTATATTCTCCGTTCCTCTATTCCTCTATCCTCCATTCCTCTATCCTCTATTCCTCTATCCTCTATTCCTCCATCCTCTATACCATCTACTGCATCTTGCCTACGCCGGTCAGCCATCGCTCATCCATATATTTATATGTACATACTCGTATTCATTCCTTTACTCTTGTGTGTATCAGGTAGTTGTTGTGAATTTGTTAGATTACTTGTTAGATACTACTGCATGGTCGGAACTAGAAGTACAAGCATTTCGCTACACTCACATTAACATCTGCTAACCATGTGTATGTGACAAATAAAATTTGATTTGATTTATTCCTCTATTCTCTATTCCTATATCCCCTATTCCTTTATTCCTCTATCCTCTATTTCTCTATTCTCTATTCCTCTATACCTCTATCCTCTATTTCTCTATTCTCTATTCCTCTATACCTATATTCCTATATCCTCTATTCCTCTATCCTCTATTTCTCTATTCTATATTCCTCTATACCTCTATTCCTCTATTCTCTATTCCTCTATTCCTCTACTCTATATTATCTATTCCTGTGAACAGCCTCTGTATTTGTGTCTCTCTCTTCTTGCCGTCTGTTGGCCCCGTAGGCCCCTGCCAGGCTCTTTATGATATACCCCCAAATAGAATACAGAATTACAGTGCCTTGGAAAAAGTATTCATCCCCCTTGGCATTTTTCCTATTTTGTTGCATTACCACCTGTAATTTAAATATATTTTTTATTTGGATTTCATGTAATGGACATACAGAAAATAGTCCAAATTGGTGAAGTGAAATGAAAATAATTACTAGTTTCAAAAAAATTTGAAAAAACAATAAACGGAAAAGTGGTGCGTGCATATGTATTCACTCCCTTTGCTATGAAGCCCCTAAATAAGATCTGGTGCAACCAATTACCTTCAGAAGTCACATAATTAGTTAAATAAAGTACACCTGTGTGCAATCTAAGTGTCACATGATCTGTCACATGATCTCAATATATAAACGCCTGTTCTGAAAGGTCCCAGAGTCTGCAACACCACTAAGCAAGGGGCACCACCAAGCAAGCGGCACCACGAATACCAAGGAGCTCTCCAAACAGGTCAGGGACAAAGTTGTGGAGAAGTACAGTTGGGTTACAAAAAAAATATCCAAAACTTTGAACATCCCACAGAGCACCATTAAATCCATTATTAAAAAATGGAAAGCATATGGCACCAAAACAAACCTGCCAAGAGAAACCTAACACCTCTCACCCCCCCGAGAACATCGTCCCCACAGTGAAGCATAGTGGGGGCAGCATCATGCTGTGGGGATGTTTTTCATTGGCAGCGACTGGGAAACTGGTCAGAATTGAAGGAATGATGGATGGCGCTAAATACAGGGAAATTATTGAGGGTGACCTGTTTCATTCTTCCAGAGATTTGAGACTGGGACGGAGGTTCACCATCCAGCAGGACAATGACCCTAAGCATACTGCTAAAGCAACGCTCGAGTGGTTTAAGAGGAAACATTTAAATGTCTTGGAATGGCCTAGTCAAAGCCCAGACCTCAATCCAATTGGGAATCTGTGGTATGACTTGAAGATTGCTGTACACCAGCGGAACCCATCCAACTTGAAAGAGCTGGAGCAGTTTTGCCTTGAAGAATGGGCAAAAATCCCAGTGGCTAGATGTGCCAAGCTTATAGAGACATGCCCCAAGAAACTTGCAGCTGTAAATGCTGCCAAACGTGGTTCTGCAAAGTATTGACTTTGGGAGAGGGGGTGAATAGTTATGCACGCTCAAGTTTTTTTTGTCTTATTTCTCATTTGTTTCACAATAAAACATATTTTGCATCTTCAAAGTGGTAGGCATGTTGTGTAAATCAAATGATACAAACCCACCAAAAATCCATGTTAATTCCAGGTTGTAAGGCAACAAAATAGGAAAAATGCAAAGGGGTGAATACTTTCGCAAGCCACTGTACAATAAAGTGTGTGAGTGTGGATCATCTCCCTTTCTGTCTCTATCATGCTACTCTCTGTTTATTATCTATGCATAGTCACCTTAATAATTCTACCTACATGTACATATTACCTCAATTACCTCGACTAACCGGTGCCCCCGCACAATGACACTGTACCGGTACCCCCTGTATGTAGCCTCGCTATTGTTATTCTACAGCTGCTGTTTTATTATTTGTTACTTCTATTTCTTATTTTTTAATCATCAATTATTATTATTATTTTTTACTTAGCATGTATTTTTCTTAAAACTGAATTGTAAGTGAGCATTTCACTGTAAGGTCTACACCTGTTGAATTCGACGCATGTGACAAACAACATTTTATTTGATTTGATTATCTCTTTCTCCCTCCCATTTCTTTTTGCTGTTTCCATTTTATACAATGATATGGACAGAGAGAAGGAAAAATAAGTCACACGGAGAGAGAGGTTGACCACGGCATAGGCAAATGGGAGACTGGAGAGATGTATTGAGAAAAGAGAGAGATGAGAGAGAGACTAGGTCAGAGTGAAACATCAGTACAGGCCAGCTGGTAAGGATATGAATCATGACAAAACAATGAGAAGATCACATCTTCAAATATTACAGAGAAATAACAGTTGACATAATTTAGTCTCCTCTGACCCCTTTAAGTCATAAGTAGGATTCAGACTAGGATTAGTTCTGTGTGCTTATTACACTAAACAGCTGAGGGTCTATGATTTTTCACAAGATATTATGATGCAGGATATGTTAGAAAGTAGCCTTTTAGATATGAAAGCTACGTAGTCTGTCTGTGTGTGTGTGAAAGAGAGCAAGATAGATAGAGAGAGAAGAGAGAGAGAGAGAGAGAGAGAGAGAGAGAGAGAGAGAGAGAGAGAGAGAGAGAGAGAGAGAGATAGGGCAAGAGAGAGAGCAAGAGAGAGAGAGAGAGAGAGAGAGAGAGAGAGAGAGAGAGAGAGAGAGAGAGAGAGAGAGAGAGAGAGAGAGAGAGAGAGCGCAAGACAGAGAGGGCAATAGAGAGAGAGAGAGAGAGAGAGAGAGAGAGAGAGAGAGAGAGAGAGAGAGAGAGAGAGAGAGAGAGAGAGAGAGAGAGAGAGAGAGAGAGAGAGAGAGAGAGAGAGAGAGAGAGAGAGAGAGAGAGAGAGAGAGAGAGAGAGAGAGAGAGAGAGAGAGAGAGAGAGAGAGAGAGAGAGAGAGAGAGAGAGAGAGAGAGAGAGAGAGATATACATGAATCACGTCACTCTCCAAAAAGACCCAATCCTAACCAGAAAACATGAAAACATCATTAACTTTATAATCAGCAACTGTAGGGATTCACCTCCCAATCACCTCGATCAGCTCCATCATCAGGATCAATACACATGGAAGTTTCATGAAGCCACATCCACACCACCATCCACAACGCTTCACATTTAACTGGAATAGAGGGTAGGAAATGAGTTAGGGAGGGAGGAGGATGAGAGTATGAGTTAGGGAGGGAGGAGAGGGGAGAGTATGAGTTAGGGAGGGAGGAGGAGGAGAGGGGAGAGTATGAGTTAGGGAGGCAGGAGGAGGAGAGGGGAGAGTATGAGTTAAGGAGGGAGGAGGAAGAGGAGGGGAGAGTATGAGTTAGGGAGGGACGGAGGAGGAGAGGGGAGAACATGAGTTAGGGAGGGAGGAGGATGAGAGGAGAGGGGAGAGGGGAGAGGGGAGAGTGTGAGTTAGGGAGGGAGGAGGAGGAGAGGGGAGAGTATGAGTTAGGGAGGGAGGAGGAGAGGGGAGAGTGAGTTATGGAGGGAGGGAGGAGAGGGAGAGTATGAGATAGGGAGAGTATGAGGGAGGAGGAGAGGAGAGGGGAGAGGGGAGAGTATGAGTTAGGGAGGGACGGAGGAGGAGAGGGGAGAGTATGAGTTAGGGAGGGACGGAGGAGGAGAGGGGAGAGTGAGTTAGGGAGGGGGGAGGAGGAGCGGGGAGAGCTTGTATGAGTTAGGGTGGGATGGAGGAAGAGAGGGGAGAGTATTAGTTAGGGAGGGATGACGATGGGAGGAGGAAGGATAGGAGGGTAAGAGGAAGGATAGGAGGATGAGGAGGATAGGAGGAGAATAGGAGGATGGGAGGAGAGGACGAGGACAGATGGATGAAGGTTTGGACAGCCAGTGATCTATCTCCCTGTAGTATGAATGAGGAACAGGGACACCTGTTCCTTCATCTCTGATGCTCTCAACCCTTTTCTCTCTCTCTCTCTCTCTCTCTCTCTCTCTCTCTCTCTCTCTCTCTCTCTCTCTCTCTGGCTGGCTAGGGATCGATTCAGCCACTAGCAGGAGGTTCAATAGTATTACTGCTTCATTCTTCACACATACACACGCACGGACACACTGACCCTTCCCCCAACCTAAATCAATTCCATACAATCTTGTTTTGATCCATTTCTCCGGTGATTGTGTTTATTTGGAGGATCAGACAGACTAAATTACACATCACTTGAACATGTCAAGAGGATAAAACAGCAGGAAATTCAGACCCATAGAATGGATTACTTATTTTTTATACAGGAAAGCCTATTTTACTTTTAAACAGATGCTTGAGAAGTTTACCAATGAATGTATATAAATATGACATTTCACTGTGATAATACCAAAAGTTCAACTAATATAGGAATTAAGATTACAGTAAGATTACTAGACCTATAGAAAACAATATTTCAGAATCTAACCCATCATAAAAACGCAAAATAGAAAATCCTATAATCAACATAAATCCAATACTGATCTTTATGGTAGATTAGAATGTGGTGTTCCACCATCTGGACATTCCAATTCCTTCCTACCATTCCATTTAGCAGGAGATGGTGTTTAAACCCTGAATCTCATTTGAACATCCCCTTAATATGGAGGATGTTTAGGAACTGTGTCTGACTGAAGGGGGGGAGACGCATGTGTGTGTGTGTGTGTGTGTGTGTGAGTGCTCCCCATCTCTACCAGGAGAATCCAGAGGTTTTAATCAACAGCAGACTCCACAGCAGCTCAATAAAGGACTGAATTCACAAATGGGAAGTAGAGAAAGTAATAGACCACCTCCCTACTGCACTCAACTGTCATAGAGAGAGAGAGAGAGAGAGAGAGAGAGAGAGAGAGAGAGAGATATTGTGGGTGTGTGCTTGTGTGTGTGTGTGTGTGCTTCTAAGGTCCATCTATACTACACATTGATGCTAATGCCAGTGATACAGGTACAGACTGAAGTCCTTTCATTTCACAGTTCCTCCCGATATAAAAATGACAAACAACTTCTGTCTCTTTCCACCCCCCTGTGGAATAGTAGTCAGATAGAACTTAGAGAGAATGGGAGTTAAATGGCACACTATTCCCTATGTAGTGCACTACTTTTGACCAGGGCCCTACGGGCTTTATATAGGGAGCCTTTTGGGACAGACAGTCTTTCAGGTTGTTAATATTCTGCTGTATTTTAGTCTTCTCCTGTCCCTGTCCTGTTCTAACAGCATCCTCAGCCTTTTGGCTGATGACTGATGCTTCTCACCTAATCAGTACTAGACACAAAAATACTACTCTTAATGTGTCTGTCTGTCAGAGAGAGAGCGAAAGCGAATGCTAGAGTGAGAGCATTGGTCTTTGTATGTGTGTACGTGCATGTGTGCGTGGGTGTGCGCGCATACGCACCCATTTTTTTGCAACTACCACTAATGAGAATAGTATTGACGTATACACTGACTCTGTGACTGAATTCATCAGGAAGTGCATAGAGGATGTTGTTCCCACTGTGAGGATTACAATCCAAACTAGAAACCGTGGATAGGTGGCAGCATTCACGCAAAACTGAAAGCGCGAACCACCACATTTATCCACGGCAAGGTGACTGGGACCATGGGCGTGTACAAACAGATATCCGTAAGGCAATCAAACAGCCAAAATGACAGTAAAGAGATAAAGTGGAGTCGCAATTCAACAACTCAGACAAGACGTACAGTGCCTTGCAAAAGTATTCATCCATCCTGGCGTTTTTCCTATTTTATTGCATTACAACCTGTAATTTAAATTGATTTTTATTTGGATTTCATGTAATGGACATACATAAAATAGTCCAAATTGGTGAAGTTAAATGAAAAAAATTACGGAAAACTGGTGCGTGCATATGTATTTACCCCCTTTGCTATGAAGCTCCTTAACTTCAGAAGTCACATAATTAGTTAAATAAAGTGCACCTGTGTGCAATCTAAGTGTCACATGATCTGTCACATGATCACAGTATATATGCATCTTTTCTGAAAGGCCCCAGAGTCTGCAACACCACTAAGCAAGGGGCACCACCAAGCAATGGGCACCATGAAGACCAAGATGCTCTCCAAACAAGTCAGGGACAAAGTTGTGGAGAAGCACATATCAGGGTTGCGTTATAAAAATTAAAAAAACTTTGAACGGAGCACCATTAAATCCATTATAAAAATGGAAATAAAATGGCACCACAGCAAACCTGCCAAGAGAACTCACGGACCAGGCAAGGAAGGCATTAATCAGAGAGGCAACAAAGAGACCAAAGGTAACCCTGAAGGAGCTGCAAAGCTCCACAGCGGAGATTGGAGTATCTGTCCATAGGACCACTTTAAGCCGTACACTCCACAGAGCTGGGCTTTACGGAAGAGTGGCCAGAAAAAAGCCATTGCTTAACTTCTTAAGGAGCGGCTGCATAGGTGACGGTTTTGGAGAGTCTGGAGTGCCCAAAGTAAAATGCCTGCCACTCAGGCACAGAAAATAGGATATGCACATAATTGCCTATTGCATACAATCTTATGTAGAACTGAGACTGCAGTACCTATGGCTTCCACTAGATGTCAACAGTCTTTATACAAAGACTGGGAATTCTAGGAGTAACCAGAACGGATAGGAACAGGAAGAAGTCACAGGACCACTTTTGTAAACAAGGTTTGACGCCACGTGAGATTGTGAATGCGCACCACTTTATTTTTCTTATTTCTTGTTTGTTTCACAATAAAGTGAAACATCTTCAAAGTGGTAGGCATGTTGTGTAAATCAAATGATACAAACCCCCCAAAAATTCATTTTAATTCCAGGTTGTAAGGGAACAAAATAGGAAAAATGCCAAGGGGGGGTGAATACTTTCGCAAGGCACTGTATGTGGCAGGGACTCCAGACTAGCACGGATTATAAAGGGGAAAGCCAGCCACGTCGCAGACACTGCGGTCTCTCTCCCACGTCTTGCTCCCGGACAAGTTAAACACCTTCTCCCCTCTTCGATGAAAACACAGAGCCACCAACGTGGGCCATCGCTACTCACAAGGATTGTGAACTCTCGTTCTCTATGTCTGACGTAGTAAGACATTTATAACTGTTAACGCTTGCAAGGCTGCTGGCCCAGTCGGCATCCAAGCCGACATCAGAACATGTGCAGACCAGCTGGCTGGAGTGTTTATGGACATATTCAATCTTTCCCTATCCCAGACTGCTGTCCCCACCTGCTTCAAGATGTCCACCATTGTTCCTGTACCCAAGAATATGAAGGTAACTGAACTAAATCACTATCACCCATAGCACTCACTTCTGTCATCATGAAGCACTAAGCTCGCGGCCTTGGGTCTGAACCCCGCCCTGTGCAACTGTGTCCTGGACTTCCTGACGGGTCGACCCCAGGTTAGTGAAGGTAGGCAGCAACACCTCCACCACGCTGATCCTCAACACTGGGGGCCCCACAAGGGTGCGTACTTAGGTCCCTCCTGTACTCCGTGTTCACCTATGACTGCGGGGCCATGCACGCCTCCAACTCAATCATTAGGTTTGCTGACAACACAACAGTGGTAGGCCTGATTACCAACAACGATGAGACAGCCTAGAGGGAGGAGGTGAGGGCCCTGACAGTGCTGTGCCAGGACAATAACCTCTTCCTCAACATCAACAAAACAAAGGAGCTGATTGTGGACTTCAGGAGACAGCAGAGGGAGCACGCCCCTATCCACATCGACGGGCCGCATTGGAGAAGGTGGAAAGTTTCAAGTTCTTCGGCGTGCATATCACTGACAACCTAAAATGGTCTATCCACCCATACAGTGTGATGAAGAAGGCGCAACAGCGCCTCTTCAACCTCAGGAGGCTGAAGAAATTCCACATGGCCGCTCAGTCTCTCACAAACTTCTACAAATGCACCAATGAGAGCATCCTGTCAGACTGTATCACCTCCTGGTACGGCAATTGCACCGTCTGCAACCGCAAGTCTCTCCAGAGGGTGGTGTGGTCAGCCCATCGTATCACCAGGGCACACTGCTTGCCCTCCAGGACATCTACAGCACCCTATGTCACAGGAAGGCCAAGAAGATCATCAAGGTTCTCAGCCACCCGAGCCAAGGCCTGTTCACCCTGCTAGCATTTAAAAGACAGAGACACTACTGGTCCATCAAAGCTGGGACCGAGAGACTAAAAACAGCTTCTATCTCCAGGCCATCAGACTGTTAAATTGTCACCACTAGCCGGCCTCTGCCCAGTACCCTGCCCTGAACTTAGTCACTGTTACTAGCTGGCTACCACCCGGTACTCTACCCTGCTTTGCACGCTCTTGGCATTCACTCAACCAACTTCATGTGGTAGTCAACTGGAATGCATTTCAATTAACAGGTGTGTCTTGTTAAAAGTTAATTTGTGGAATTTCTTTCATTCTTAATGCGTTTGAGCCAATCGGTTGTGTTGTGACAAGGTAGGGGGGTATACAGAAGATAGCCGTATTTGGTAAAAGACCAAGTCCGTATTATGGCAAGAACATCTCAAATAAGCAAAGAGAAACGACAGTCCATCATTACTTTAAGACATGAAGGTCAGTCAATACGGAACATTTCTAGAACTTTGAAGAAACAATAATTTGCTATGATAATACTGTCTCTCACGAGGACTGCCACAGGAAAGTAAGACCCAGAGTTACCTCTGCTGCAGAAGACAAGTTCATTAGAGTTGCACCTCAGATTACAGCCCAAATAAATGCTCCAGAGTTCAAGTAACATCAACTGTTCAGAGGAGACTAAGTGAATCAGGCCTTCATGGTCGAATTGCTGCAAAGAAACCACTACTAAAAGACACCAATAATAAGAAGAGTCTTGCTTGGGCCAAGAAACAGAAGCAATGGACATTCGACCGGTGGAAATCTGTCCTTTGGTCTGATGAGTTGAAATTTGGTTCCAACATCTGTGTCTTTGTGAGATGCAGAGTAGGTGAACAGATGATCTCCGCATGTGTGGTTCCCACCGTGAAGCATGGAGGAGGTGTGATGGTGTGGGGGTGCTTTGCTGGTGACACTGTCAGTGATTTATTTAGAATTCAAGGCACACTTAACCAGCATGGCTACCACAGCATTCTGCAACGATACGCCATCCCATCTGGTTTGCGCTTAGTGGGACTATCATTTGTTTTTCAACAGGACAATGACCCAACACACCTCCAGGCTGTGTAAGGGCTATTTGACCAAGAAGAGAGTGATGGAGTGCTGCATTAGATGACCTGGCCTCCACAATCACCCGACCTCAACCCAATTGAGGTTTAGGATGAGTTGGACCGCAGAGTGAAGGAAAAGCAGCCAACAAGTGCTCTTCATATGTGGGAATTCCTTAAAGACAGTTGGAAAAGCATTCCTCATGAAGCTGGTTGAGAGAATGGCAAGAGTGTGCAAAGCTGTCATCAAGGCAAAGGGTGGCTACTTTGAAGAATCTCAAATATAAAATATATTTAGATTTGTTTAACACTTTTTTGGTTACTACATGATTCCATATGTGTTATTTCATAGTTTGATGTCTTCACTATTATTCTATAATGTAGAAAATAGTAAAAAATTAAGAAAAACCCTTGAATGAGTTGGTGTGTCCAAACTTTTGATTGGTACTGTATATACTGTATATTTATATTCCAGAATCTGACTGCTCGGTCTGGTATTTCGTAATTTCTTTCCTTTCATATTTGGGGATTTGTGTGTACAGTTTGTATTGTTAAGTATCACTGTTAGACCTAGAAACTTAAGCATTTCGCTGCACCTGCGATAATATCTGCAAAATATGTGTAATAACATTTTGTTAGATTTTTATGTGCTCCAGCAGCAGGGTCTTTTAATATCAGTAGTGATAAGCGGTTGCTAAACGCGGTGGCGACTGCATTCTGAAGAGGAAAGGATTGACTTCTGAACGAGAGATGTTCATCATCATGCACCTCCAACATGTGTCCCAAATGGCAACCTATTACCTATATCGAGGACTACTTTTAATCAGGACCCATAGGGCTCAGCTCAAAAGGATTGCACTATATAGGGAATAGGGTGCCATTTGGGACACAAACCCAATCTACAGCCAGAAGCCTGCCAGCACCTCACAGCTCTTTACAGCCCCTAACAGACCTCACAGGATTACAGCACTACAACTCTGGAGGAAGGGCTTGTAGCCTCTTTGATGAATGGTGATACATGTAAATGGACTTGTAGAAAAGAGAGAGAGAGGGAAGGAAAGAAAAGTAGGCTGTCCAGAATAAAAACAGCTTTACACGTGAATAGGGATGTGAAAATACACCCATTTTCCTTTTCTCTACCCACTTCCCTGTTCTGTGTGTGTGTGTGTACAGTGTGTGTGTGTGTGTGTGTGTACAGTGTGTGTGTGTGTGTGTGTGTGTACAGTGTGTGTTTCTGTGTGTGTGTCTGTGTGTGTGCATTTGTCTGTGTGTCTGTGTGTGTGTATGTGTCTGTGTGTGTTTGCGTGTGTGTGTGCGTAGGTTTATTCCTGTAGTAGCAGCAGTATTGGGTGTGTGATGAATTAATTAGGTCTGTGAGCAGGCAGCATGTGGTTTCCTCTCCCCAACACAAGTTGATTAGTGATACCAGCTGTCCCCAGTGTGTGTGTGAATGTTTATGTGTGTGTGTATGTCAATGTGCCATTCCCTTGCTAGCTGCCAGGCCACACTATGCCAGTCCTATATGATTACCCACTGGCACTAAACCCAGACTGGAGCCAACCACCAAGCAGGAGGCCAAGATGGCCGACCATGGTAATCCAATAGACCCTTCTCCCTTCTCCCTCTCCTCTCCTCTCCTCTCCTCTCCTCTCCTCTCCTCTCCTCTCCTCTCCTCTCCTCTCCTCTCCTCTCCTCTCCTCTCCTCTCCTCTCCTCTCCTCTCCTTTCATTGCTCCTCACTCCCCTCCCCCCCACTCCTCTCCTATCTCTCTCCTCTCTCCCCCTCTCCTTTCATTTCTCCTCACTCCCCTTTCTCCCCTCTGTATTTACCTGGGAATATGTAGCGTCAGGCGTGTTAAATTAAGGTGTATTTACCTGGGAATATGTAGCGTCAGGCGTGTTAAATTAAGGTGTATTTACCTGGGAATATGTAGCGTCAGGCGTGTTAAATTAAGGTGTATTTACCTGGGAATATGTAGTGTCAGGCGTGTTAAATTAAGGTGTATTTACCTGGGAATATGTAGTGTCAGGCGTGTTAAATTAAGGTGTATTTACCTGGGAATATGTAGCGTCAGGCGTGTTAAATTAAGGTGTATTTACCTGGGAATATGTAGCGTCAGGCGTGTTAAATTAAGGTGTATTTACCTGGGAATATGTAGCGTCAGGCATGTTAAATTAAGGTGTATTTACCTGGGAATATGTAGTGTCAGGCGTGTTAAATTAAGGTGTATTTACCTGAGAATATGTAGCGTCAGGCATGTTAAATTAAGGTGTATTTACCTGGGAATATGTAGCATCAGGCGTGTTAAATTAAGGTATATTTACCTGTGTATATGAAGCGTCCAGGTGTGCCCTTGCAGAACTGTTTCGACTTGTATGACAGCGTGACCTCTACAACTCCGGGGATGTGTCTTGGGGGAGTCTGCACCCGGATGGCGTGGGCTGTGATCAGCTACGGAGGGGGACAAGGAACAAAAAAAGGTTGTAATATTACTTATCTACTTCACTTGTCATTACAGACCCCATAACATTTTGGGGCTCCAGAGTTGCGCAGCGGTCTAAGGCACTGCACCTCAGTACTAGAGGCTTCAAAACAGACCCTGATTCCAGACTGGCCGTGATTGGGAGTCCCATATGGGGGCGCACAATTGGCCCAGCGTTGTCCGGGTTTGGCCGGTGTATTCATTGTATCTCATTGTAAATAATAATTTGTTCTTAACTGACATAGTTAAAAAAAGGTTGAATAAAATTAGCTTCGGAAAGTATTCAGACCCCTAGACTTTTTCCACATTTTGTTAGGTTACAGCCTTATTCTAAAAACTTTTGCATCGTTTTTTTCTCCTCATCAATGTACACACAATACCCCATAATGACATCACAACACCCCATAATGACATCACAATACCCCATAATGACATCACAATACCCCATAATGACAAAGCGAAAACAGGTTTTTAGATTTTTTGTGCAAAAAATAAAAAAATCGAAAAACTGAAATATCACATTTACATAAGTATTCAGACCCTTTCCTCAGTACTTTGTTGAAGCACCTTTGGCAGCGATTTTAGCCTTGAGTCTTCTTGGGTATGATGCTACAAGCTTGGCACACCTGTATTTGGGGAGTTTCACCCATTCTTCTCTGCAGATCCTCTCAAGCTCTGTCAGGTTGGATGGGGAGTGTTGCTGCACAGCTATTTTCAGGTCTCTCCAGAGATGTTCGCTTGGGTTCATGTCCGGGCTTCGGCTGGGCCACTCAAAGACATTCAGAGACTTGTCCCGTTGCCACTCCTGCATTGTATTGGCTGTGTGCGAAGGGTCATTGTCCTGTTGGAAGGTGAACCTTTCGCCCCAGTCTGAGGTCCTGGGCGCTCTGGAGCAGGTTCTCATCAAGGATCTCGCTGTACTTTGCTCCGTTCATCTTTCCCTCAACCCTGACTAGACTCCCAGTCTCAGCTGTTGGAAGACATCCCGACAGCATGATGCTGCCACCACCATGCTTCACCTTAGGTATGGTGCCAGGTTTCCTACAGACATGACGCTTGGCATTCAGGCCAAAGAGTTCAATCTTGGTTTCATCAGACCAGAGAATCCTGTTTCTCAAGGTGTGAGTCCTTTAGGTGCCTTTTGGCAAACTCCAAGCGGGCTGTCATGTACCTTTTACTGAGGAGTGGCTTCCGTCTGGCCACTCTACCATAAAGGCCTGATTGGTGGAGTGCTGCAGAGATGGTTGTCCTTCCAGAAGGTTCTCCCATCTCCACATAGGAACTCTGGAGCTCTGTCAGAGTGACCATCGGGTTCTTGGTCAGCTCCCTGACCAAGGATCTTCTTCCCCGATTGCTCAGTTCGGCCGGGCGACCAGCTCTAGAAAGAGTCTTGGTGGTTCCAAACTTCTAACCCTAACCCAAAAAACTCAACTTAACCCTAGCTCCTAACCCTAACCCTAAAACTAACCTTAGCTTCTAACCCTAACCCAAAAAACTCAACTTAACCCTAGCTCCTAACCCTAACCCTAAAACTAACCTTAGCTCCTAACCCTAACCCTAAAACTAACCTTAGCTCCTAACCCTAACCCTAAAACTAACCTTAGCTTCTAACCCTAACCCTAAAACTAACCTTAGCTCCTAACCCTAACCCTAAAACTAACCTTAGCTCTTAACCCTAACCCTAAAACTAACCTTAGCTTCTAACCCTAACCCTAAAACTAACCCTAGCTCCTAACCCTAACTCTTAAAGTAATATTAACGTTAACCCTAAACCCCCCAGAAATAGCATTTGACCTCGTGGTGAAATTTTTGTTCGTTCACTCTTCTTAGTTAAACACGTCCACACACACACACACACACACACACACACACACACACACACACACACACACACACACACACACACACACACACACACACACACACACACACACACACACACACACACACACACACACACACACACACACACACACACATATATATATACACACACCCACACACACATATATAAATACACACACACACACACACACACACTGATTAATGTGCTACTGACCTCGCTCCAGACCAGCATGGTACCAAAAATGACCTGGAGTCCATCAAAGAAGTTTTCTCCTATGATAATGACTGTAGCCCCGCCTGTAGTCCAGCCCTCACTGGGGCTGATCGCCTTGATACAAGGGGTGGCTGTTGAGGGATGGGGGAATGGGGGGATGGAGGGAGGGGGGAAGGGAGGGGGGAGAGAGATCAGAATTGTAGCTTTAACTCCTACAGTACAGTTTCTCCCTTCTGATTGATTCTATGAAGAGAAAAACTAAATTCTCCAATTCATAAGCAGGCCTGCTGTGAGGCGTAATACTGACCGCAGGATCTTATGATTACAGGCTGTAGATTACTGGATCAGATTGGAGAAATGAACAGCAGTGGAATTACAAATAAATAATAAATAAAGGCTTAATCTCCTCTACTTTACAGATCCTCAGCTTGTCAGACATGATGTCATTCTCCAAAGCAGGGTAATCCACTTTACTACAGAATGACTTCTGCTCTTTCCCCGTCTCTCTCCTGCCTCTCTCTCCTCTCTTTCTTTACCCTCCTCTCTCTCTGTCATCCTTCCCTTTCCTCTCTCTCCCCCCTCTCTCCTCTCTTTCTTTACCCTCCTCTCTCTCTGTCATCCTTCCCTTTCCCCGTCTCTCTCCTGCCTCTCTCTCCTCTCTTTCTTTACCCTCCTCTCTCTCTGTCATCCTTCCCTTTCCTCTCTCTCCCCTCCATCCCTCCTCCGCCTCTCTCTCTTTTCATCTCTCCTCCTCTTCATCCTGCAAGTATTTTCAGCGACACTGATAGTGTGTGTGTGAGTCAACCAGATGGTGAAACATGAATCCATGTGATATTTATTAACATTTGGGGTCTTCCTCTCTGCCATCTGTTGTGTTCGTTGCTCATTGCTCATCTAGTACTGCCTATCACAAGCCCTCAATACCTCAATACATATCATTGTGCGCTGATTGCCTGGTACTGCCTCAAATAGGCCCTGATACTTCACAAAACACTTAGAGGTCCTCCTCTCCTCTCCTCTCCTCTCCTCTCCTCTCCTCTCCTCTCCTCTCCTCTCCTCTCCCATGCATCTTTCTTCTCTCTGTCCCCCTTCTTCCTCCATCTCTACTCTCACACATATCCTCTCTCCCCCACGCTCTCCCACTCTCTTCCTTGTAATGTTCTGTTCTCCCCCACTCTCTTCCCTGTAATGTTCTGTTCTCCCCCACTCTCTTCCCTGTAATGTTCTGTTCTCCCCCACTCTCTTCCCTGTAATGTTCTGTTCTCCCCACTCTCTTCCCTGTAATGTTCTGTTCTCCCCCACTCTCTTCCCTGTAATGTTCTGTTCTCCCCCACTCTCTTCCCTGTAATGTTCTGTTCTCCCCCTGCTCTATTCCTCCTTCTATTCCTTCTTTCCTCCCTCTCCATATGGGCCCTTGTGTGAAATACTACACCATATACGGGAAAGGGTGCCATTAGGTACACAGACCTAGAAAATAGTCATCACAGCGACTTAAAACTTAACGCTGAATCTAGTGTGCGCCTTTACCCAAATCCAGTCGTAGTTTGATCATGATGGTCCCTGGGGTTGAGGTCGTTCCACACAGGAAAAATATGTTCCTGTTATTTACCGTCAGGGAAAAGATAATGAGAATCTAAATGGATTACTTTGAGTTAGAGGAATCTGAGCAGGCTCTAAATCATTACAAAGTATTAGGGGTTTTGGTCTGTGTGTGTGTGTGTGTGTGTCTGTGTGTGCGAGCGATCAAGCGTGCTTGTGTGTGTTAACCTGGGAAAAGCTTTGGGGGGGGGAGAGAGAGAGAGATAGAGGCTGGAGGATAAACCCAGCCAGGTCTCATAGGAAATAAGCTCAGCGTTGTCTTTAAGCTTCCTGGGGCCTCATAAGCACCATAGTCCTGCTACAACACATGGTCTTCATAAGACACTATGGCAGTTCTAACAAGAGCCGGCCACTGGGGGAATACAGGATTCACTGCTGTTCTCGTCATCTCAGAGGGAAAAGGAAGGAAAGGAGAGGGGGTGAGAAGAGAGGAAAAGGAAGGAGAGGAGAGGGGGTGAGAAGAGAGGAAAAGGAAGGAGAGGAGAGGGGGTGAGAAGAGAGGAAAAGGAAGGAGAGGAGAGGGGGTGAGAAGAGAGGAAAAGGAAGGAGGAGAGGAGAGGGTGAGAAGAGAGGAAAGAAGGAGAGGAGGGGGTGAGAAGAGAGGAAAAGGAAGGAGAGGGGGTGAGAAGAGAGGAAAAGGAAGGAGAGGGAGGGGGTGAGAAGAGAAGAGAGGAAAAGGAAGGAGAGGGGAGGGGGTGAGAAGAGAAGAGAGGAAAAGGAAGGAGAGGGGAGGGTGAGAAGAGAAGAGAGGAAAAGGAAGGAGAGGGGGTGAGAAGAGAAGAGAGGAAAAGGAAGGAGAGGGGAGAGAGTTAAAATAGAGAAAAAATGTAGAGAGAGGAGTGGGGATGAGAAGCGAGAGAAATAAAGTGAGGGAAGAGGGAGGTAGTGATACAGTTGTGGAGAGAGAGAGAGAGAGAGAGAGAGAGAGAGAGAGAGAGAGAGAGAGAGAGAGAGAGAGAGAGAGAGATAGGGCAAGAGAGAGAGCAAGAGAGAGAGAGAGAGAGAGAGAGAGAGAGAGAGAGAGAGAGAGAGAGAGAGAGAGAGCAAGACAGAGAGGGCAATAGAGAGAGAGAGAGAGAGAGAGAGAGAGAGAGAGAGAGAGAGAGAGAGAGAGAGAGAAAGAGTTTACCATGCTCCAGGTAGGAGGGTGTTCCTTCTGAGGGGTCTTGTCTCCTGGCCCGGCGACCGTGTTTAGAGTTGTTGTGAACAAACATGTTGTCAGACACAGAGAGGACATGACCGTCCACACTCACTGTGGTAGACACCACCACCTGGGACAGACAGGGACATGTGGCACAGGAGACATAGAGGAAAAGGGGACAGGGGGACAGACAAGGACACGTGAGACAGGACCTGAAAACTTCCATCAAACAGCATTGCTGTTGTCTAAATGAAATGATGTAAAATCTCTCTCTCCCACCTGAAAGCGTCTCATGTCTCGTGGGTTCCCTGCATTCTTCAGACAGTTCTGGTTGCATTTCAGGAAGAACTTGAGGAAGAACCTGGAGAGAGAGACCAGAAAACAGTCTCATGCATCAGTGCTTTTGTTTCCTCACCTAACAGAGCTGCTTTTAATCAGACAGCAATGAGAGCAGCAGCGCACTCGCATGTGTGTGTGTGTACCCCACAGGGTGTTGTGATGCATCTGGTGCAGTTGTGCAGTAGTTAGAAGGAAGGTGCATGCCTACTTCTGCTTGTAACCCTCCCGCTTACAGCTTGCTGCTGCTGGCTAGCACTTGTGGCAAACCGGGAAGCAAGCTCTGTGTGTAAGCCTTCCCTTGCCAGTATACAGCCTCTCCTTCACCAAGACTCCCCGCGGCCCCAGGCTCACTCGGCAGGGGATCTCAGAGCTACAGTGGTACCCAGAGGCGCAGTGCACAGGCCCACATTATGTGGACACGCCCTGGCATTGGCCAGCCACCGTGCCACTGCCTTGTGGGTAAGTTCGGGAAGACAACGTTTATGCGAGCTCACCCTGAGAGAAAAGTAACATGCTGGCGGCGTGCAACAGGTGGTGCTCTGACAGAGGTGCTGGTCTTCTTAGATATTTTTCCTTGTCACCGGAGCCCATTCCAACATCGAAGAAGTGATGTTGGGACAAGCACATCCTCTATGTTGCCCAGTGTCCCCTGTGTCTCCTATGTCTCTTATGTCTCCTATGTCCCCTATGTCTCCTATATATCCTATGTCTCTTTTGTCTCCTATGTTCCCTATGTCTCCTATGTCTCCTTTTTCTCCTATGTCCGCTATGTCTCCTATGTCTCCTATGTCCCCTATGTCTCCTATGTCCCCTATGTCTCCCATGTCCCCTGTATCCTATGTCTCCTATGTCCCCTATGTCTCCTTTGTCCCTTATGTCCCCTATGTCTCATAAGCCCCCTATGTCTCCTATGTCTCCTATGTCTCCTATGTCACTCAGCGCGCAAGTATCCACTGCTGCTCTACAGCGAGTTCCACCTAGGTTTTCAGCATTATTAAAGTCTACTGGCAACGGGGTGCTTGGTAACGGGGGCAGGAATGAATGATCAGGAAGTTCCTAGCCAGGCCCCTGCACGGTAACGGCACAGGGCTATTGGTCATCAGCAGCTGGGATTTGAATGGCAGCTGCTCCAGGCAGACCGCTGTATGTCTGAGCAGACCGTTTTAGGAACCACACTTCGCATTCCGGCTGGGGAAAGGCCTAGAAAAGGTGTCCTAAATATTGCCCAATCTAAATCTCCTAGATAGGTTACCGTATCTATCAGGACATTCTGTTTCAGCAGTTGAAAACGAAATAAGAAGAAATATGTCCCTTTACAACTAGCAACATGTAACATAAGGATTCTCTTGGACTGGAGCCATGGCGCCGACAGGCCCGAACGAAGGACTGCACTCAGCGCAGCAGAGCTGAAGCGATATAACATCGCCATCGCTGTTCTCGGTGAGACCAGACTCCTGGGTGAAGGGTTGCTCAGGGAGGAAAGAGAGGGCTACACTTTCTGAAAGGGATACCCACCAGAAGGGCAACATCTGCATGGTGTGGGCATTGCCGTGAAGAACTGCCTCCTGACAACTTTCACAGAAACACTAACTGGCATAAGCGAAAGACTAATGTCACACAAAGACCGCTTTTACCAAAAGCTGGACGAGGCCCTCCACAGCAGAGCCTTGATCTCCCACCCACCTTTTCTGAGATCTGAGCCGCCATCAGGTCCCTGAAGAACAACAAAACTCCTGGACCTGTCTTCATCCCTGCTGAGATCCTAAAACAGAGGGGGCTATCTCTGTACCAGAGCAGTTCACCTGTTCATCTCTGAGATATGGATATTGTACCACACTTAAAAAGGAAGAATGCAAATATTGTCACCATATACAAAAACAACGGGGACAAATACATCTGCGGAAAAAGCAGGGGCATATCCATCCTTGCAGTTGCTGGAAAAGTCTTGGCGAAAAGTCTTGCTTAGCAGACTCATTGACACCATCACTAAAGACCTGCTACGCGAGTCCCAGTGCGGCTTCCGAAAAAACAGAAGCACGGTGGACATGATCTTCAATGCTCACCAACTGCAGGAAAAGTGCAGTGAACAGAAACAAGACCTGTGGACCTGTCCAAAACCCTTCAACACAGTACACCGTGAACTCCATTGGAAGGTCCTCCTGCAGTATGGCTGCCCTGGGAAATGTGTGAACATTCTGTATCAGTTCCATGAGGGGATGGTGGCCAGAGTAACAGTTGGAGGTCAGGAGTCGGCACTGGTGTGAGGCAAAGGGAACCGTTTGGAGTCGGCACTGGTGTGAGGCAAAGGGAACCGTTTGGAGTCGGCACTGGTGTGAGGCAAAGGGAACCGTTTGGAGTCGGCACTAGTGTGAGGCAAAGGGAACCGTTTGGAGTCGGCACTGGTGTGAGGCAAAGGGAACCGTTTGGAGTCGGCACTGGTGTGAGGCAAAGGGAACCGTTTGGAGTCGGCCCTGGTGTGAGGCAAAGGGAACCGTTTGGAGTCGGCACTGGTGTGAGGCAAAGGGAACCGTTTGGAGTCGGCACTGGTGTGAGGCAAAGGGAACCGTTTGGAGTCGGCCCTGGTGTGAGGCAAAGGGAACCGTTTGGAGTCGGCACTGTTGTGAGGCAAGGGGAACCGTTTGGAGTCGGCACTGGTGTGAGGCAAGGGTGTGTGCTTGCGCCGGTCTTATTCAATGTCTTATTCCTGTGTGCCACAACACTCCGGCACAAAGACAAGGAAACAGAGGGGGTGACCCTGGACTTCAGAATGGACAGAAACCTCTTCAACATTAGGTTGTCCCAATGGCACCTTATTCCCTTTATAGTGCACTACTGTTGACCATTGCCCATAATCACTGGTTCCAGGCAGTTTAGAGCTGCTAGTCTGCTACCATTGGACAACAGAGCTGCATATATTAACCACACAGAACATTACTAGGCCTACAGTACAACAATTTTCCTTTTGGTTTAATGAAATAAAAACATCTCTCTCTCTCTCTCTCTCTCATAATTACCCAGTGCAACATAAACGACTGTGGAAGTGAATTTCTGTAAAATGGCTGCATGGCCTCTTGGAGCATGACAGTGGAATACACGAGCAAACACGTACATACGCGCACACACACACACACACACTTCCGAGCCCGGCGGCTGAAAACAGGTGTGAATAATTACAAACACAGACGGCATATCTGGGATAATTGAATGATCACAAGCTTTCATCAAAATATGAGGGGGATTATTTGTCACTTTAGTACAATGAAAAACACAATCATCCTCCCAATCGGTTAATAAATAAACCAATCAAATGCAGCAAAGCAATAATAACACAATTTTTAAGTAATCCCTGTAGCGACAAAAATATTATTCCAACTACAACTACTTCAACTAACAAGAAAACTTCACAAAACCTTAGAGTGAATTTCCAAAAGTACGGAAGCCTCAAAGGGTCAATCCTCCGATCCACTGATCATGTAAGAACGGTGAGTTTGAGTGTCTGATAACAAAATCGAAATGCCATTGCTCCTTCTCTTCTCTGTCTCTTTGTCTTAATCATACTTCCTAACCTTTACTTCTTCGAACTTTCCTTTCTCTCTCTATTCTCCTCCTGTCTCTCCTCTATTCTCCTACTGTCTCTCCTCTATTCTCCTACTGTCTCTCCTCTATTCTCCTACTGTCTCTCTCCTCAATTCTCCTACTGTCTCTCCTCTATTCTCCTACTGTCTCTCTCCTCTATTCTCCTACTGTCTCTCCTCTATTCTCCTACTGCCTCTCTCCTCAATTCTCATACTGTCTCTCCTCTATTCTCCTACTGTCTCTCCTGTATTCTCCTACTGCCTCTCTCCTCAATTCTCATACTGTCTCTCCTCTATTCTCCTACTGTCTCTCCTCTATTCTCCTACTGTCTCTCCTCTATTATCCTACTATCTCTCTCTATTCTCCTACTGTCTCTCCTCTAATCTCCTACTGTCTCTCTCCTCAATTCTCCTACTCTCTCCTCTATTCTCCTACTGTCTCTCCTCTATTCTCCTCCAGTCTCTCCTCTATTCTCCTACTGTCTCTCCTCTATTATCCTACTATCTCTCTCTATTCTCTTCCTGTCTCTCCTCTATTCTACTCCTGTCTCTCCTCTATTCTCCTACTGTCTCTCCTCTATTCTCCTACTGTCTCTCCTCTATTATCCTACTATCTCTCTCTATTCTCCTACTGTTTCTCCTCTATTCTCCTACTGCCTCTCCTCTATTATCCTACTATCTCTCTCTATTCTCCTACTGTCTCTCCTCTATTCTCCTACTGCCTCTCTCCTCAATTCTCATACTGTCTCTCCTCTATTCTCCTACTGTCTCTCCTCTATTCTCCTACTATCTCTCTCTATTCTCCTACTATCTCTCTCTATTCTCCTACTGTCTCTCTCCTCTATTCTCCTACTGTCTCTCCTCTATTCTCCTACTGCCTCTCTCCTCAATTCTCATACTGTCTCTCCTCTATTCTCCTACTGTCTCTCCTGTATTCTCCTACTGCCTCTCTCCTCAATTCTCATACTGTCTCTCCTCTATTCTCCTACTGTCTCTTCTCTATTCTCCTACTGTCTCTCCTCTATTATCCTACTATCTCTCTCTATTCTCCTACTGTCTCTCCTCTAATCTCCTACTGTCTCTCTCCTCAATTCTCCTACTCTCTCCTCTATTCTCCTACTGTCTCTCCTCTATTCTCCTCCAGTCTCTCCTCTATTCTCCTACTGTCTCTCCTCTATTATCCTACTATCTCTCTCTATTCTCTTCCTGTCTCTCCTCTATTCTACTCCTGTCTCTCCTCTATTCTCCTACTGTCTCTCCTCTATTCTCCTACTGTCTCTCCTCTATTATCCTACTATCTCTCTCTATTCTCCTACTGTTTCTCCTCTATTCTCCTACTGCTTCTCCTCTATTATCCTACTATCTCTCTCTATTCTCCTACTGTCTCTCCTCTATTCTCCTACTGCCTCTCTCCTCAATTCTCATACTGTCTCTCCTCTATTCTCCTACTGTCTCTCCTCTATTCTCCTACTATCTCTCTCTATTCTCCTACTGTCTCTCCTCTATTCTCCTACTGTCTCTCCTCTATTCTCCTACTGTCTCACCTCTAATCTCCTACTGTCTCTCTCCTCTATTATCCTACTATCTCTCTCCTCTATTATCCTCCTGTCTCTCCTCTATTCTCCTACTGTCTCTCTCCTCTATTCTCCTACTGTCTCTCTCCTCTATTCTCCTACTGTCTCTCTCCTCTATTCTCTTACCATCTCTCTCCTCCATTTTCCTCCTGTCTCTCCTCTATTCTCCTACTGTCTCCTCTCCTCTATCTCCTACTGTCTCTCCTCTATTCTCCTACTGTTTCTCCTCAATTCTCCTACTATCTCTCTCTATTCTCCTACTGTCTCACCTCTAATCTCCTACTGTCTCTCTCCTCAATTCTCCTACTGTCTCTCCTCTATTCTCCTACTGTCTCTCTCCTCTATTATCCTACTATCTCTCTCCTCTAGTATCCTCCTGTCTCTCCTCTATTCTCCTACTGTCTCTCCTGTACTCTCCTACAGTCTTTCCTATATTCTCCAACTGTCTCTCTCCTCTATTCTCCTACTGTCTCTCTCCTCTATTCTCCTACTGTCTCTCTCCTCTATTCTCCTACTGTCTCTCTCCTATATTCTCTTACCATCTCTCTCCTCCATTCTCCTCCTGTCTCTCCTCTATTCTCCTACTGTCTCTCTCCTCTATTCTCCTCCTGTCTCTCCTCTATTCTCTTACTGTCTCTCCTCTATTCTCCTCCTGTCTCTCCTCTATTCTCCTCCTTTCTCTCCTCTATTCTCCTACTGTCTCTCTCCTCCATTCTCCTCCTGTCTCTCTCCTCTATTCTCCTACTGTCTCTCTCCTCTATTCTCCTACTGTCTCTCCTCTATTCTCCTCCTGTCTCTCCTCTATTCTCATCCTGTCTCTCCTCTATTCTCCTACTGTCTCTCTCCTCGATTATCCTACTATCGCTCTCCTCTATTCTCCTCCTGTCTCTCCTCTATTCTCCTACTGTCTCTCTCCTCTATTCTCCTACTGTCTCTCCTCTATTCTCCTACTGTCTCTCCTCTATTCTCCTACTATCTCTCTCCTCTATTTGTCACGTCCTGGCCACAGATAGCCTTCAGGCTCATCTAGGGTGTTTTGGTCAGGACGTGATCAGGAGGGTTTTGGTCTATGTTTTATTTTCTATGCTTGGTTTTTTGATGGTTCCCAATTAGAGGCAGCTGTTTGTCGTTACCTCTAATTGGGGACCATATTTAAGTTGCTTTGTGGGTCATTGTTTTGTATTGTGTATGTGTTGCTGCGCTACACAGTTTTGTTCAGAGCGCTGCTTATTGTTTATTGTGTGTTAAGTTTCACCTAAGTAAAAGATGTGGAATGGAACTCGCGCTGCACGTTGGTCCGCTCATTCAAGCGATCGTGACACTATTCCCCTATCTCTCTCCTCTATTCTCGTACTGTCTCTCCTCTATTCTCTTCCTGTCTCTCCTCTATTCTCTTCCTCTCTCCTCTATTCTCCTACTGTCTCTCTCCTCTATTCTCCTACTATCGCTCCTCTATTCTCCTACTGTCTCTCTCCTCTATTCTCCTCCTGTCTCTCTCCTCTATTCTCCTCAGGTCTCTCTCCTCTATTCTCCTACTGTCTCTCTCGATTCTCCTACTGTCTCTCTTCTATTCTCCTCCTGTCTCTCCTCTATTCTCCTACTGTCTCTCCTCTATTCTCCTACTGTCTCTCCTCTATTCTCCCACTGTCCCTCTCCTCAATTCTCATACTGTCTCTCCTCTATTCTCCTACAGTCTCTCCTCTATTCTCCTACTGTCTCTCCTCAATTCTCCTACTGTCTCTCTCTATTCTCATACTGTCTCTCCTCTAATCTCCTACTGTCTCTCTCCTCAATTCTCCTACTGTCTCTCCTCTATTCTCCTACTGTCTCTCTCCTCTATTATCCTACTATCTCTCTCCTCTATTATCCTCCTGTCTCTCCTCTATTCTCCTACTGTCTCTCTCCTGTACTCTCCTACAGTCTTTCCTATATTCTCCAACTGTCTCTCTCCTCTATTCTCCTACTGTCTCTCTCCTCTATCTCCTACTGTCTCTCCTCCATTCTCCTCCTGTCTCTCCTCTATTCTCCTACTGTCTCTCTCCTCTATCTCCTACTGTCTCTCCTCTATTCTCTTACTGTCTCTCCTCTATTCTCTTACTGTCTCTCCTCTATTCTCCTACTGTCTCTCTCCTCTATTCTCCTCCTGTCTCTCCTCTATTCTCCTACTGTCTCTCTCCTCTATCTCCTACTGTCTCTCCTCTATTCTCCTCCTGTCTCTCCTCTATTCTCCTACTGTCTCTCCTCTATTCTCCTACTGTCTCTCCTCTATTCTCCTCTTGTCTCTCCTCTATTCTCCACCTGTCTCTCCTCTATTCTCCAACAGTCTCTCTCCTCTATTCTCCTACTATCTCTCTCCTCCATTCTCCTCCTGTCTCTCTCCTCTATTCTCCTCCTGTCTCTCTCCTCTATTCTCCTCCTGTCTCTCTCCTCTATTCTCCTCCTGTCTCTCTCCTCTATTCTCCTCAGGTCTCTCTCCTCTATTCTCCTCAGGTCTCTCTCCTCTATTCTCCTACTGTCTCTCTCCTCTATTCTCCTACTATCTCTCTCCTCTATTCTCATACTGTCTCTCTCCACCATTCTTCTACTGCCTCTCTCCAGCATATTTTTTTTTCTCTCTTGTGTTTGGTGTTTCTGTTGACAGGTGGTAAATGGCTGTAGGTGATGCTATAGCTCAGCCCTCCATCTGACATCCCCCTCATCACTCATACTATTTATTTTGACATCTATCTCGCTCTCCTTCTTTCTCTTTCTCCCTCTTCTACTGCCCTTTCTCTGTCCTCCTCCTATCCTTCTCTCTGAGCTATTGGCTGTGTCATGCAGATCATCCTCACTACGATAGCCTAGCATTGGTCTCCTAAACTAATTCATCAGGTCTGAATCCCAATTTGCTCCCAATTCCCTACAAAGTGCAATACTTTTGATCAGAGACCTATGGGCCCTGGTCAAAGGTAATGTACTAAGTAGGGAATAGGGTGCCCAGGTGTTACTCAGTCTGCTCTGCTCTGGAGGGTGAACCATTTGTCTCTGGGGTTAATAAAGAGATACATAATCGCTTCCCCATGTCTGATACTGTACTGATGGAGCTGAGGGCTTGGAGTGTAGAGTGGATCCTCTCTTTCTCTCTCCACTCCTCACTACCTATCTACCTACCTCTCTCTCTTTCTCTCCTCTCTTCACTACCTATATACCTACCTCTCTCTCTTTCTCTCTCCTCTCTTCACTACCTATCTACCTACCTCTCTCTCTTTCTCTCTCCTCTCTTCACTACCTATATACCTACCCCTCTCTCTTTCTCTCTCCTCTCCTCACTACCTATATACCTACCCCTCTCTCTCTTTCTCTCCTCTCTTCACTACCTATCTACCTACCCTCTCTCTTTCTCTCTCCTCTCTTCACTACCTATATACCTACCTCTCTCTCTTTCTCTCTCCTCTCTTCACTACCTATATACCTACCCCTCTCTCTCTTTCTCTCCTCTCTTCACTACCTATCTACCTACCTCTCTCTCTTTCTCTCTCCTCTCTTCACTACCTATATACCTACCTCTCTCTCTTTCTCTCTCCTCTCTTCACTACCTATATACCTACCCCTCTCTCTTTCTCTCTCCTCTCCTCACTACCTATATACCTACCTCTCTCTCTTTCTCTCTCCTCTCCTCACTACCTATATACCTACCCCTCTCTCTCTTTCTCTCTCCTCTCTTCACTACCTATCTACCTACCTCTCTCTCTTTCTCTCTCCTCTCTTCACTACCTATATACCTACCCCTCTCTCTCTTTCTCTCCTCTCTTCACTACCTATCTACCTACACCTCTCTCTCTTTCTCTCTCCTCTCTTCACTACCTATATACCTACCTCTCTCTCTTTCTCTCTCCTCTCTTCACTACCTATATACCTACCCCTCTCTCTTTCTCTCCTCTCTTCACTACCTATATACCTACCTCTCTCTCTTTCTCTCTCCTCTCTTCACTACCTATATACCTACCCCTCTCTCTTTCTCTCTCCTCTCCTCACTACCTATATACCTACCCCTCTCTCTCTTTCTCTCCTCTCTTCACTACCTATCTACCTACCTCTCTCTCTTTCTCTCTCCTCTCTTCACTACCTATATACCTACCTCTCTCTCTTTCTCTCTCCTCTCTTCACTACCTATATACCTACCACTCTCTCTTTCTCTCTCCTCTCCTCACTACCTATATACCTACCTCTCTCTCTTTCTCTCCTCTCTTCACTACCTATCTACCTACCTCTCTCTCTTTCTCTCTCTCTCCTCTCTTCACTACCTATATACCTACCTCTCTTTCTCTCTCCTCACTACCTATATACCTACCTCTCTCTCTTTCTCTTTCTCTCTCCTCTCCTTACTACCTATCTACCTACCTCTCTTTCTCTCTCCTCTCCTTACTACCTATCTACCTACCTTTCTCTCTCTCTATCTATCAATTCAAGGGGCTTTCTTGGCATGGGAAACATATGTTAACATCTATCTCCGTCTTTTTCTGTCTCCATCTGTCTCTCTCTCGCTCACACTCTCACTTTCTCTCTTTCTTTCGCTCATCTCTCTCACTCCCCTCTCCCTCTTTCTCAATTCAATTGAATTTAAGGGGCTTTATTGGCATGGGAAACATATGTTTACATTGACAAAGCAAGTGAAATAGGTAAACAAAAGTGAAATAAACAATAGAAAATCAACAGTAAACATTACACTCCAAAAATAATAAATATTTCAAATGTCATATTATGTCTATATACAGTGTTGTAACAATGTTCCCTACTCTCTCTTTCTCTCCCCCTCTCTCTCTCTCTCTCTCTCTCTCTCTCTCTCTCTCTCTCTCTCTCTCTCTCTCTCTCTCGATCTCTCGATCTCTCTCTCTCTCTCTCTCTCTCTCTCTCTCTCTCTCTCTCTCAATCTCTCTCTCTCTTTTTGTTTTCTCATGACTTAGTTGGGTCTAATTTTGTTGCTGTTGCTGTCCTGGGGCTCTGTTGGGTCTGTTTATGTTTGTAAACAGAGCCCCATGACCAGCTTGCTTAGGGGACTCTTCTCCAGGTTCATCTCTCTGTAGGTGATGGCTTTGTTAAGGAAGGTTTGGGAATCGCTTCCTTTTAGGTGGTAGTAGAATTTAACGTCTCCTTTCTGGATTTTGATAATTAGCGTGTAACGGCCTAATTCAGAGTCTCAATTTGGTGTTTGTTCCATTTTGTGAATTCTTGGTTGGTGAGCGGACCCCAGGCCTCACAATCATAAAGGGCAATAGGTTCTATAACTGACAATAGAACCTATCCCTGACGAAGGCCATGCAGCCGAAACGCGTTGGTTTAAAAAAAACTTTGTTTCTATTGAACATGCCATACTAATAAAGGCATTTTAATTAATTATATGAAGAGTGCCTTGGTCCTTCTTTCTTTTTTGATGACAAATTCACCCCGTTTACCAAAGAGCGCCTTCTGTCTACCAACATTTACTATTGTATACCTTAGTAGTGCTTCCTTTCCTCCTCTTTCGACAGGTTCTATAACTGATTCAAGTATTTTTAGACAGATCCTAATTGGGATATCGAATTTTATGTTCCTTTTGATGACGCAGAAGCCCATTCTTGCCTTGTCTCTCAGATTGTTCACAGCTTTGTGGAAGTTACTTGTGGTGCTGATTTTTAGGCAGAGTTAGGTATATTTCTTTGTGTGCTCTTGGGCAACGGTGTCTAGATGGAATTTGTAATTGTGGTCCTGACAACTGGACCTTTTTTGGAACGCCATTATTTTTGTCTTACTGAGATTTACTGTCAGGGCCCAGGTCTGACAGAATCTGTACAGAAGATCTAGGTGCTGCTCTATGCCCTCCTTGGTTGGTGGCAGAAGCACCAGATCATCAGCAAACAGTAGACATATGACTTAAGATTCTAGTAGTTTGAGGCCGGGTGCTGCAGACTGTTCTAGTGCCCTCACCAATTCTTTGATATATATGTTGAAGAGGGTGGGACTCAAGCTGCATCCCTGTCTCACTTTTCGGCCCTGTGGAAAGAAATTTGTGTTTTTTGTCAATTTTAATTTGATAATGTGTGTTTTTCCCTAACACCGCTTTCAATCTATTTGTATAGCAGACCCTCATGCCAAATTGAGTCAAAAGCTTTTTTTTTAATCAACAAAGCATGAGGAAACTACATTTGTTTTGGTTTGTTTGTTTGTCAATTAGGGTATTGGCCATGCATCACTGACACTTCATCTAGGAGTCTGAGTGGTTTGTTTCCGTGGTGACCCCTCAACCTGTCATATGCACACACACGCATTTGTAAGCCACTTGTTCCATCAGGCGGATGCTGTTAGAGTAGTCTGTAATGTTGCTCCCATCACGTCTATCTAAAGTGTCATGATTTATTGAACCACAACATCTCACTATACTGAAACATTCATCCTCTGTACGCTCCCTGCATCATCTCTCCCTGAGTGTGTGTGTGTTTGTTTGTTTATGTCTGTGTGTCTTGTGGTTTCTCCTCATCGTTAAATATTTCTCAGTACAAATGGACCCATGTGTGAGTCGTGGGTCAGGGGGATTGCTCTGTTCTCCTACGTGCCCAGGGAGAGTCATGCCTGGGGAAAAGGAGTCCCTGTCTCCCCCTGGGCTGGAGGTCCCAAAGACACTTAGCCCATTCAGTTTCCTACATTTCATTCCAAAGTGGATCATTCAAAATTCAATTCAGAAATGTTCATCTTTCTGAAACGTCTTAAATGTCCTGAGAAACCATTCCTTCTGGGATTTGACTGTAGTGGGATCACTTAAGAGGACAGTCTGTGAACTCACTTAACTACTCTACTGGGGTAATGGAAGGCCAATGAGCTTGCAATGAAGCAGGGAAAAGGCTGGGTTCTAGGCAGGGAATTTGTGTTACAATGACACCTCATATCTCTATCTCCAGCTAGCTACAAGTCTAAAACCCTAAAACGTCAATAATCTGTTTCTTATTTTATTTTTATTTAACTAGGCAAGTCAGTTAAGAACAAATTCTTATTTACAGTAGCAGTAGTGTTGTGTCAGTAGCAGTAGTGTTATGTCAGTAGTGGTGCGTAAGTAGCAGTAGTGCTGTGTCAGTAGTGGTGTGTCAATAGCAGTAGTGTTGTGGCAGTAGTGGTGTGTCAGTAGCAGTAGTGTTGTGTCAGTAGCGTTGTGTCAGTCGTGGTGCGTAAGTAGCAGTAGTGTTGTGTCAGTAGCAGTAGTGTTGTGCAAGTAGAAGTAGTGTTGTGTCAGTAGTGTTGTGTCAGTAGCAGTAGTGTTGTGTCAGTAGTGGTGCGTAAGTAGCAGTAGTGTTGTGTCAGTAGTGTTGTGTAAGTAGCAGTAGTGTTGTGTCAGTAGTGTTGTGTCAGTAGCAGTAGTGTTGTGTCAGTAGCAGTAGTGTTATGTCAGTAGTGGTGCGTAAGTAGCAGTAGTGCTGTGTCAGTAGTGGTGTGTCAATAGCAGTAGTGTTGTGTCAGTAGCGTTGTGTCAGTCGTGGTGCGTAAGTAGCAGTAGTGTTGTGTCAGTAGCAGTAGTGTTGTGCAAGTAGAAGTAGTGTTGTGTCAGTAGTGTTGTGTCAGTAGCAGTAGTGT
This sequence comes from Brachymystax lenok tsinlingensis, assembly GCA_030435695.1. Lineage (NCBI taxonomy): Eukaryota > Metazoa > Chordata > Actinopteri > Salmoniformes > Salmonidae > Brachymystax > Brachymystax lenok. The sequence goes on along the minus strand of CM059784.1, from coordinate 29,766,420 downwards.
TGTGTTGTGTCAGTAGTGGTGCGTAAGTAGCAGTAGTGTTGTGTCAGTAGTGTTGTGTAAGTAGCAGTAGTGTTGTGTCAGTAGTGTTGTGTCAGTAGCAGTAGTGTTGTGTCAGTAGTGTGTGTCACTAGTGCTGTGTCAGCAGTGTTGTTCAGTAGTGGTGTGTCAGTAACAGCAGTGGTGTCAGTAGTGGTGTGTTAGTAGTGTTGTGTCCGTAGCAGTAGTTGTGTCAGTAGTGCTGTGTCAGTAGGGTTGTGTCAGTAGTGTTGTCTCAGTAGCAGTAGTGGTTTGTCAGTAGTGCTGTGTCAGTATTGTTGTGTTGGTAGCAGTAGTGTTGTGTCAGTAGCAATGTGTCAGTAGTGTTGTGTCAGTAGTGTTGTGTCGGTAACATTGTGTCAGTACTGGTATGTCAGTAGTGTTGTGTAAGTAGAAGTAGTGTTGTGTCAGTAGTGTTGTGTCAGTAACATTGTGTCAGTAGTGTTATGTCAGTAATATTGTGCCAGTAGTGTTATGTAAGTAGAAGTAGTGTTGTGTCAGTAGTGTTGTGCCAGTAACATTGTGTCAGTAGTTTTGTGTCAGTAATATTGTGCCAGTAGTGTTATGTCAGTAGTGTTGTGTAAGTAGAAGTAGTGTTGTGTCAGTAGTGTTGTGTCAGTAGTGTTGTGCAAGTAGAAGTAGTGTTGTGTCAGTAGTGTTGTGTAAGTAGAAGTAGTGTTGTGTCAGTAGTGTTGTGTAAGTAGAAGTAGTGTTGTGTCAGTAGTGTTGTGTAAGTAGAAGTAGTGTTGTGTCAGTAGTGTTGTGTAAGTAGAAGTAGTGTTGTGTCAGTAGTGTTGTGACAGTAGTGTTGTGTAAGTAGAAGTAGTGTTGTGTCAGTAGTGTTGTGTAAGTAGAAGTAGTGTTGTGTCAGTAGTGTTGTGTAAGTAGAAGTAGTGTTGTGTCAGTAGTGTTGTGTAAGTAGAAGTAGTGTTGTGTCAGTAGTGTTGTGACAGTAGTGTTGTGTCAGTAGCATTGTAACAGTAGTGCTGTGTCAGTAGCAGTAGCATTGTGTCAATGGTGTTGTGTAAGTAGAAGTGTTGTGTAAGTAGAACTGTTGTGTCGGTAGCAGTAGTGTTGTGTCAGTAGTGTTGTGACAGTAGTGTTGTGTCAGTAGCAGTAGTGTTGTGTCAGTAGTGTTGTGTCAGTAGTGTTGTGTCAGAAGCAGTAGTGTTGTGTCAGTAGTGTTGTGTAAGTAGCAGTAGTGTTGTGTCAGTAGTGTTGTGTCAGTAGTGTTGTGTCAGTAGCAGTAGTGTTGTGTCAGTAGTGTTGTGTCAGTAGTGTTGTGACAGTAGCAGTAGTGTTGTGACAGTAGTGTTGTGTCAGTAGTGTTGTGTCGGTAGCAGTAGTGTTGTGTCAGTAGCAGTAGTGTTGTGACAGTAGTGTTGTGTCAGTAGCAGTAGTGTTGTGTCAGTAGTGTTATGACAGTAGTGTTGTGTCAGTAGCTGTAGTGTTGTGTCAGTAGTGTTGTGTCAGTAGTGTTGTGACGGTAGCAGTAGTGTTGTGTCAGTAGTGTTGTGACAGTAGCAGTAGTGTTGTGACAGTAGTGTTGTGTCGGTAGCAGTAGTGTTGTGTCAGTAGCAGTAGTGTTGTGTCAGTAGCAGTAGTGTTGTGTCAGTAGCATTGTGACAGTAGTGTTGTGCCAGTAGTGTTATGTCAGTAGTGTTGTGTCAGTAGAGTTGTGTCGGTAGCAGTAGTGTTGTGTCAGTAGCATTGTGACAGTAGTGTTGTGCCAGTAGTGTTATGTCAGTAGTGTTGTGTCAGTAGCAGTAGTGTTGTGTCAGTAGAGTTGTGTCGGTAGCAGTAGTGTTGTGTCAGTAGCATTGTGACAGTAGTGTTGCGTCAGTAGCAGTAGTGTTGTGCCTCTACGTCTCCCTGTTTATCAAACACATTAATAACTTCTTTCTACACTCTGTCCTCACGTGACCAGACACATATGTCCACAAATCACAAAATAAGGAACCATGCATACATTAGCATACCTGATGAACAACCTTCTCTATTTAATATGCAAATTCCCAGAGACATTAGCAAATGCCGTCTGTTCTAAATGAATAAATTTGAATGGCAATTAGAGTAATCCTTTATAATTAATGAAAACTGTCAATTTTGGTTCAGGAGTAATTTGATTAACGTTATGATGGGACACTTAGTAAGTTCATTAGAGTGGTGGACTGGAGGGATACACACTCACACACTCATACACACACACACACTCGCACGCACACAGCCACACACACACTCGTGCATGCGTTTCTATGCATGCACGGACGCATGCACACATGGACGTACCCACCCACACACACACACACATACACACACACTAAAAGGAAATCTCTCCCACCCTACCTTGACCTTGCTAACTACCTTCCTGTAAAACAGCCAGAAAGCACATTAAAACTCATAATTAGCGTGTGATTACTGTACACTACCAACAACAACCTGTGAATCATTTGGCATCTGACAAATAGCGAGAAATAATATTGTTTCAGTTAAAAGAAAAAAAAGGTTTTATTTCAGTCCATTAGCAAATAATGTGATCCATCACCTCCTCTCCTCAACCCCCATTTCTCTCTCACAATCACTCTCACTCAATTCAAAGGGCTTTATTGGCATGGGAAACATATGTTTACATTGCCAAAGCAAGTGAAATAGATAATAAACAAAAGTGAAATAAACAATATAAAATGAACAGTGAACATTACACTTATAAAAGTTCCAAAGGAATAGAGTCATTTAGAATGTCATATTATGTCTATATACATTGTTGTAACGATGTGCAAATAGTTACCAAAGGGAAAATAAATAAACATAATTATGGGTTATATTTACAATGGTGTTTGATCTTCACTGGTTGCCCTTTTCTTGTGGCAATAGGTCACAAATCTTGCTGCTGTGATGGCACACTGTGCCAATACACTGTGGTATTTCACCCAATATCTCTCTCCTCTCCCTCCCTCTCTTTCTCTCTCCCCCTCCTCTCTTTCTGTGTCAGGTTAGTGGTCCATTCTTACTGTAACACTTCATAAAGTCAGACCCCCATGGAGCGACTGGTTTTGGATCCTGGCCTCTAAAAGAGATTGTCTCTCTCTCTCTCTGGAAAACACTCGAACACACGATAGTAGTGCTATTGTCAGTAGCACACGCACGCACACACACACACACACACACACACACACACACACACACACACACACACACACACACACACTGATGCCAGTAAGCACACACACACTCAGGTCAGTAAATCCTTAGGCCTAATCTGACACACTCAGCTAAGACACCTGGATAATGTTAACAGAGCAGTTCTAGTCAATTACTCTCCCATATAACACACTGGGTGATCAGAACCAGACATTACACATCAGCTACAACAGGAGTCCATTCCTGTGTGTGTTTCTGATGACTGTGGGAGAGGGAGAGAAGGAGAGATGTGAAAGGGAGGGGAGATGGAAGAGTGTTGAAGGAGGAGTAGAGGGGTGAGGTCAGGCTGCCAGAGGAGGAGAAGGGGGAGGAGAGGGAAAGACAGGGGAGGGGGGAGGTGGTGGGGGTAGATGGGTGAGACGGCCAGAAGGACAGACAGGTGACATTACCATGAATCATGGCTAGACGGACAGAAGGACAGATAGGTGACATTACCATGCATCATGGCTAGACGGCCAGAAGGACAGCCAGGTGACATTACCATGCATCATGGCTAAATGGACAGAGGGACAGACAGGTGACATTACCCAGCGTCATGGCTGGAGGGAACAGAGGGACAAAGGCCAAGATGGTTATCCGCCCACAACCGTAAGGCTCTCCAGAGGGTAGTGAGGACTGCACAACGCATCACCGGGGGTAAACTACCTGCCCTCCAGGACACCTACACCACCCGATGTCACAGGAAGGCCAAAAAGATCATCAAGGACAACAACCACCCGAGCCACTGCCTGTTCACCCTGCTATCATCCAGAAGGCGAGGTCAGTACAGGTGCATCAAAGCTGGGACCGAGAGACTGAAAAACATCTTCTATCTCAAGGCCAATAGACTGTTAAACAGTCATCACTAATGTTGAGTGGCTGCTGCCAACATACTGACTTAAATCTCTAGCCACTTTAAATAATAGAAAATTGGATGTAACAAATGTATCACTAGCCACTTTAAACAATGTTGTATATAATGTTTACATATCCAACAATTCTCATATCAAATGTGTACACTGTACTCTATACCATTTACTGAATCTTGCCTATGCTGTTTGGCCATCGACTCAAATCTCTAGCCACTTTCAATAATAGAAAGTTTGATGTAACAAATGTATCACTAGCCACTTTAAACAATTTTGTATATAATGTTTACATATCCTACATTACTCATCTCATATGTATATACTGTACTCTATACCATCTACTGCACCTTACCTATGCCGGTCAGCCATCGCTCGTCCATATATTTATATGTACATACTCGTATTCATTCCTTTACACTTGTGTGTATGAGGTAGTTGTTGTGAAATTGTTAGATTACTTGTTAGATACTACTGCATGGTCAGAACTAGAAGCACAAGCATTTCGCTACACTCGCATTAACATCTGCTAAGCATGTGTATGTGAATAATAAAATTTGATTTGGATTTGTTTTGATTTGTGTCTTAGAGAGAACCCATCACTCTCCCATGTCTTACCCTTACTTACCCGTGTCTTAGAGAGAACCCATCTCTCTCCCATGTCTTACCCTTCCTTACCCATGTCTTAGAGAGAACTCATCACTCTCCCATGTCTTACCCTTACCCATGTCTTAGAGAGAACCCATCACTCTCCCATGTCTTACCCTTACCCATGTCTTAGAGAGAACCCATCACTCTCCCATGTCTTACCCTTACCCATGTCTTAGAGAAAACCCATCACTATCCCATGTCTTACCCTTACCCATGTCTTAGAAAGAACCCATCACTCTCCCATGTCTTACCCTTACCCATGTCTTAGAGAAAACCCATCACTATCCCATGTCTTACCCTTCCTTACCCGTGTCTTAGAGAGAACCCATCACTCTCCCATGTCTTACCCTTACCCATGTCTTAGAGAAAACCCATCACTATCCCATGTCTTACCCTTCCTTACCCGTGTCTTAGAGAGAATCCATCACTCTCCCATGTCTTACCCTTACTCGTGTCTTAGACAGAACCGATCACTCTCTCATGTCTTACCCTTCTTTACCTGTGTCTTAGAGAGACTTCATCTCTTGCTTCTTGCTCTGTGATGTTGCACTAAAACAACACCATGAGACAGAGACAGCATTCTGTTTCAGCAAGAAGACTACTGACCACCAGTCTAGGACAGAACTAAAGAGAGAGGGAGGTTTAAGGTTATGGTAGTGTCATGACGTGGCCCTTTCTGGGTATAGATCGTGGCTTCCCCCTCTCTCACTCTCTCCTACACCCAGGTTCTGTTATCTCAGGTCGTAAATTCCTGGCAGAGACTCTCTCCCCCTTTTCATGCAGAGAGAGACCACAAAGTGAACAAAGGATTTCACATGGCCGAACTCCTAAATCCCCAAAATGGGAAAATTAAACTATATGTCCACCTTTGAGAGTGTGGGAATGGTCCTTGGACACTTAAGGGACAGTTATGTTGAGTGTGTTTCATTTGGTGATGTCACGAAGGACAGATAACACACACAACTATATCTCTGAATGTGTACATTTCTCAATTATGGTGTTTGCCTCTTATTCTTGTATAAAATTAATGAGTAAAGATGAAACTATTTGTGAAATGATGTAACGTGATGTTAAACCTTTAATGTGAGAGAATTCCCTTTAAAGTTGAACTAAGTCATTAGCCCGCCCCCCGTGAGCACAGACATGATCAGGCATCATAGAACCGCCTTTCTACTGTTACGAATAAAAGCCCCTACTAAGAAAATCCTCTTCAGACTGAGCAAACCCACAGCGTGAGCTATGATTGAGAATAGTTTAGGCCACACATACCTCTGTGTAAGCTGAGGTGGCACAGGTTTGAGTACCAAGACTAAGCAAATCCACAGCATGAGCTGTGATTGCGAACAGTTATTGAATTCCTAACCATACCACGTGGAGCATTGGCTACACGGCTGGAAATCGTTAAACTCTGAGACTATCGATCCCTACAGAATAAGAGCACATCTTAGATTCTAATTACTAGTCTGCATCTAAAAATGATGTTAACCTGGGACGAGAATACCGACAACCGCCGAAACATTTAATCTATGAAAACATTTCTGAACGGTAATTTGAAGTATCCATTGTAACCACGAAAGCCTGATCTTCAGGGAAACAGAAAGAGAGAGAGAGACAAGGATGAACTCTCCAGCAGACGGACCAGATTCCAACAGAAAAAAATATCACGACACATGGGCGTAATATATATTGATTGCAATTATTCCCGAATGAGTGAGCGTTCATGTGCAAAGGATTAGCATTTCAATGAATAGAATGATCAACTGTGTGTAGTGATCCCTGTTGTCTTTCCCGCTCTCTCTCAGTCCACACCCACTTCCCTTTGTCCACCAAGCCGTCATATCGGCTTAGCCCACTAGGGAATCTTCCCTATCGTTGTAACCAATATTTACTGTTTGTTTATGCATTTCTGTTATTATTTAGTTAGTTAGTAAATAAAGGATTAAGCCAATTGGTGTATGGATGATTCACAGTAAAGGCTGGGTTTGTGCAGATAACCAACAATTTACAACGTTTGGAATGAGACTGATAATTCATTAATAGAAGACTAATTTTTCAGATATTAAAATATTTGAAGAGTTACATTCGGAAAAGGATAACTTTGTAATCTGAATATTTTCCGTGATGCCCCGACTTCCTAGTTAATTACATTTACATGATTAGTATAATCACGTAATAATAATTACAGAGAATTGATTTGATAAAATAACAGTCTTCACTTTTAATGATGCCAAAGACACAACAGTAGAAAAAAGGAGGAGAGAGAAGGAGAAGGTGAAAAGAGAGAGGAGACAGGGAGAAGAGAGGGAGAGGAGAAGATGTACAGTTGAAGTCGGAAGTTTACATAAACTTAGGTTGGAGTCATTAAAACTCATTTTTCAACCACTCCACAGATTTCTTGTTAACAAACTATAGTTTTGGCAAGTCGGTTAGGACATCTACTTTGTGCATGACACAAGTAATCTTTCCAACAATTGTTTACAGACAGATTATTTCACTTATAATTCACTGTATCACAATTCCAGCGGGTCAGAAGTTTACATACACTAAGTTGACTGTGCCTTTAAACAGCTTGGAAAATTCCAGAAAATGATGTCATGGCTTTATAAGCTTCTGATAGGCTAACTGACATCATTTGAGTGTAGGTGTACCTGTGGATGTATTTCAAGGCCTACCTTCAAACTCAGTGCCTCTTTGCTTGACATCATGGGAAAATCAAAAGAAATTGACCAAGACCTCAGAATTTTTTTTTGTAGACCTCCACAAGTCTGGTTCATCCTTGGGAGATATTTCCAAACACCTGAAGGTACCACATTCATCTGTACAAACAATAGTACGCAAGTATAAACACCATGGGACCACGCAGCCGTCATACCGCTCAGGAAGGAGACGCATTCTGTCTCCTAGAGATCAACGTACTTTGTTGCGAAAAGTGCAAATCAATCCCAGGACAGCAAAGGACCTTGTGAATATGCTGGAGGAAACAGGTACAAAAGTATCTATATCCACAGTAAAACAAGTCCTATATTGACATAACCTGAAAGGCCGCTTAGTAAAGAAGAAGCCACTGCTCCAAAACCGCCATAAAAAAGCCAGACTATGGTTTGCAACTGCACATGGGGACAAAGATTGCATTTTTTGGAGAAATGTCCTCTCTGATGAAACAAAAATAAAACTATTTGTCCATAATGACCATTGTTATGTTTGGAGGAAAAGGGGGAGGCGTGCAAGCCGAAGAACACCATCCCAACCGTGAAGCACGGGGGTGGCAGCATCATGTTGTGGGGGTGCTTTGCTGCAGGAGGGACTGGTGCACTTCACAAAATAGATGGCATAATGAGAAAGGAAAAATAAGTGGATATATTGAAGCAACATCTCAAGACATCAGTCACAAAGTTAAAGCTTGGTCGTAAATGGGTCTTCCAAATGGACAATGACCCCAAGCATACTTCCAAAGTTGTGGAAAAATGGCTTGAGGACAACAAAGTCAAGGTATTGGAGTGGCCATCAGAAAGCCCTGACCTCAATCCTATAGAAAATGTGTGGGCAGAACTGAAAAAGCGTGTGCGAGCAAGGAGGCCTACAAACCTGACTCAGTTACACCAGCTCTGTCAGGAGGAATCGGCCAAAACTCACCCAACTTATTGTGGGAAGCTTGTGGAAGGCTACCCGAAATATTTCACCCAAGTTAAGCAATTTAAAAGCAATGCTACCAAATACTAATTGAGTGTATGTAAACTTCTGACCCACTGGGAATGTAATGAAAGAAATAAAAGCTGAAATAAATCATTCTCTCTACTATTGTTCTGACATTTCACATTCTTAAAATAAAATGGTGATCCTAACTGACCAAAAACAGGGATTTCAGTCAGGAATTGTCAGGAATTGTCAGGAATTGTGAAAAACTGAGATTAAATGTATTTGGCTAAGGTGTATGAGAACTTCCGACTTCAACTGTATATACTGATTTGGGATGAAGAGGAGCAGAACAGAACATCTCAGGTTGGCCTGGCTTCATAACAGTCCCAGTCAGCATTAAATGGAATGTTGTGGCCCCGCCAGCCTGTGGGGAAAATAACCCTTGGTTACCTTGGTTACCCAACTTGACCTTTTCAAACACAATTTTCTTGTTGTCTGCTTGTTTTAGTCAATTATATAACTACATTTAAGAAAAGTACAACATCTCTAAAGATAACTTTTCAACATTGCCTGCTCTCGAGAATTCTCACTACATAGAAAAATGTAATATATGCCCCTTTTGACAGCGCTAACGTTAGCCACGTGAGTGCTAGCTAGCTACCAACCGGAACATTAACTTCTTAGGGAGCGGCAGGTGAGGTGACGGTTTTGGAGAGTCTGGCGTGCTCAAAGCAAAATGCCTGCCACTCAGGCTCAGAAAATAGGATATGCACATAATTAGTACTATTGGATAGGAAACACTCTGAGGTTTCTAAAAGTGTTAACATAATGTCTGTGAGTATAACAGAACTCATTTAGCAGGCAAAAACCAGAGACAAATCTTTCCGGAAATCAGTTTCTGGTGACCTATTGCTCTGTTTGACACACTCCCCATTGAATCCATTTGTAACCAGGACTGAGACTGCAGTACCTATGGCTTCCACTAGATGTCAACAGTCTATATACAAAGACTCAGAGAGATTGGAGTAAACAGAATGAATAGGTACAGGAAATGGTCAAGGTAGCTCAGAGGTCAACAAGTTTTCTTGGGCGCGAGTCTGGCTGCGCGCCCGACTTTATTTTACTTATATAAGGTATAGGTGACCATCCAAGTGAAATATTATCGCTAATATTCATAAAAGGATAGCTAAGGATGCATTTTAACTGGTATTTGATTTGTTTAGGAAAGGTTTATAGGTATATTTGAACACGTTCGCTTCACGTTTCAATGGGCGATTCGACGTTGGATTTTCTGAACATAACGCGCCAACCAAACTGAGATTTATGGATATAATAAATGACTTTTTCTAACAAAAGAACCATTGGATGTCTTCGTTGGACACTTGGGAAGCCCTTCGCAGAAGTTCTTCAAAAGGTAAGGATTTGTTTTCGCTGTGAAATGTGTTTTGTGTGAACCGCGATGGTTTATGAATTTATGCTAATGTATATATTGGAGGTGCTACCCTCAAACAATCAAATGTTGTGCTTTCGCCGTAAAGCCTTTTTGAAATCCGACAACGCAGTGATATTTCCAAGAAGCAGAGCTTTTGATGACTATGCAACACTTGTATATTGATGAATGTTTAATAATTCAACTTTTGGATTTTGAATTTGCATTTCACTGCTAGCACCCCACCACTCCGTAAGTTGTTAAGCTAACCAAAACCAACAACACAAACAAACGGACTATAAAGCTACAAGTAGTGAGTGGAGTTACAAACAGACTATACTAAACTAGTTAAATGTCTTACCTGTTATTAAAGGTTTTCCCTACTTGGACACCGGGTCCTCACAATTTCACACTCTCACACGCTGAATAGCCTGAAGCCACAGGGCTCATCTCGCAGGCTCTATTTCCCTACGTGGGAGCAAACCCTAGGTCGAGATGTTTGACCTGGTTACATTGAACAACACAGCAGCTTTTCGGCATGTTTTGTTATTTCTCTATAACAACAAATGTACAATGAAGTTTTCTATTTTACAGTGGGGGTCAATGTGAAACAATGTTAGTTTTCCCAATTTGTGGGCGTGGTCATGGAGAATTCCTTCTTAAGACATGAATACAGACTCGGCGTAAGAGCTTGATTCTAGAGCGCTATGCATTCTCATCTCACTGGGGACCCAACCCTGTATATTAACATCCTCCACACACACACACGCACGCAAACACGCACACACGCACGCAAACACACACGCAAACACACACACACGCACGCAAACACACACGCAAACACACACACATGAACACACATACATGCACACACACTGGTCTAAAGGGAGCTAATTAGTGGTCCCTGTGCTGATCAACACGGTAATCCAATCAACTGCTAATCAAGTGTGGAACTAATTACATGTTGTTGGGTTTTAGCTGAGGTTTTCAGGCCAGTAATGCTACTATACTGGGAGCTGCCAGCTATAGGAGAAGCATGGAGTGAATGGGGGAACTCTATTTCTGTCCCCCTCTCTCTCCCTTCCCCTCCCTCTCTCAATTCAAATCAATTCAATACAAGGGGCTTTATTGGCATGGGAAACATATGTTAACATTGCCAAAGCAAGTGAAGAAGAAAATAAACAAAAGTGAAATAAACAATAAAAATTAACAGTAAACATTACACTCACAGAAGTTCCAATTCTCTCTCTCTCTACCCCCTCAGTCGTCTCAAGCACCTGTCCTCTACTCTCAAGTGTCACTTACAGAGTCAGAATGGGGCTTGAGACAGACTCACTACTAGTGTGTGTGTGTGTGTGTGTGTGTGTGTGTGTGTGTGTGTGTGTGTGTGTGTGTGTGTGTGTGTGTGTGTGTGTGTGTGTGTGTGTGTGTGTGTGTGTGTGTGTGTGTGTGTGTGTGTCAGAGTGTGTTCAGTAACACCTCACAACCGTAAATTGATTAGAAGGTAATGGTCTGCTAAATGACCGTGTGTTGTATTGACTGAGTCAATACCATGGAGCAGCCGTAGGACCAGCTATATCTCTCCATTACAATGGATACTGTGATCACAGTGATACAGTCACAGTCATTTCCTTACGTTGTTTAGGGTTTGATAATACTAGTGTAGCTCTCCGCTCTCTAGTAAAGCACACACACATATACACACACACACACACACACACACGCACACACAAAGAACACAAACAAAAACAGACAGAGGCAGTAGAAAACAAAACAACACTGAACATTCCTACAGGGTCAAATAAACAAATACAATACAAGAAAAAAGATGGTGAAGTTGTTAACAGACCAGGTGGACAGATTGTAGTGAGGGCTGTCTGAGCTCTGAAATGAATGATCCATTACTTACTCTGCTAAGATTTGTACAGGTTTATGTCTGTGTCTAAAAAGGCTCTGGTTGCACATTTCACTCTCTCACAATGTCTCACTGTTTCTGTCTCTCAAACATACAGACATCTCAGACAGATTATAGACAAGATGAATGTCTCTGAACTCACCTCAATCAGTTAGTCTGTTCAGTTACCTCCGATGGGCTCTCAGACAGCACTCAGCAGGCCTGGAGGAAGGTGTGACAACTAAACGGAGATGCTGCCGCTACACAAACACACACACTCGCCATGCCTCATTTGAAAAGCAAATTGGGTGCATATTCCAGGGCACGCCTCAGTGAGAAAGACAGATAGCGGGAATCCTGGAAAACGTCATTCTGCTGTCTGTCTCTCCTGGTGTTAGCAGCATTAGACAATCACCCTCTCAATTCACATCAGCAGAAAGGAGAGACATCAGTGACTTAAATTGTTTTTAGATCTCGGACAGACTTAGAGAACTGGAACATTAGTCATTTAGGTCAGCTCTACTCTGGTCTGATACACCCCTTCATTCCCCAGCTCTACTCTGGTCTGATACACCCCTTCATTCCCCAGCTCTGCGCTGGCCTGATACACCCCTTCATTCCCCAGCTCTGCTCTGGTCTGATACACCCCTTCATTCCCCAGCTCTGCTCTGGCCTGATACACCCCTTCATTCCCCAGCTCTGCTCTGGTCTGATACACCCCTTCATTCCCCAGCTCTGCTCTGGTCTGATACACCCCTTCATTCCCCAGCTCTGCTCTGGCCTGATACACCCCTTCATTCCCCAGCTCTGCTCTGGTCTGATACACCCCTTCATTCTCCAGCTCTGCTCTGGTCTGATACACCCTTCATTCCCGGCTCTGCTCTGGTCTCTCTGCTCTGTCCTGATACACCTCTTCATTCCCTAGCTCTGCTCTGGCCTGATACACCCCTTCATTCCCCAGCTCTGCTCTGGCCTGATACACCCCTTCATTCCCCAGCTCTGCTCTGGCCTGATACACCCCTTCATTCCCCAGCTCTGCTCTGGCCTGATACACCCCTTCATTCCCCAGCTCTGCTCTGGCCTGATACACCCCTTCATTCCCCAGCTCTGCTCTGGCCTGATACACCCCTTCATTCCCCAGCTCTGCTCTGGCCTGATACACCCCTTCATTCCCAGCTCTGCTCTGTCCTGATACACCTCTTCATTCCCTAGCTCTGCTCTGGCCTGATACACCCTTCATTCCCCAGCTCTGCTCTGGCATGATACACCCCTTCATTCCCCAGCTCTGCTCTGGCCTGATACACCCTTCATTCCCCAGCTCTGCTCTGGTCTGATACACCCCTTCATTCCCCGGCTCTGCTCTGGTCTCTCTGCTCTGTCCTGATACACCTCTTCATTCCCTAGCTCTGCTCTGGCCTGATACACCCCTTCATTCCCCAGCTCTGCTCTGGTCTGATACACCCCTTCATTCCCCAGCTCTGCTCTGGCCTGATACACCCCTTCATTCCCCAGCTCTGCTCTGGTCTGATACACCCCTTCATTCCCCAGCTCTGCTCTGGTCTGATACACCCCTTCATTCCCCAGCTCTGCTCTGGTCTGATACACCCCTTCATTCCCCAGCTCTGCTCTGGTCTGATACACCCCTTCATTCCCCAGCTCTGCTCTGGCCTGATACACCCCTTCATTCCCCAGCTCTGCTCTGGTCTGATACACCCCTTCATTCCCCAGCTCTGCTCTGGTCTGATACACCCCTTCATTCCCCGGCTCTGCTCTGGTCTCTCTGCTCTGTCCTGATACACCTCTTCATTCCCTAGCTCTGCTCTGGCCTGATACACCCCTTCATTCCCCAGCTCTGCTCTGGTCTGATACACCCCTTCATTTTCCAGCTCTGCTCTGGTCTGATACACCCCTTCATTCCCCGGCTCTGCTCTGGTCTCTCTGCTCTGTCCTGATACACCTCTTCATTCCCTAGCTCTGCTCTGGCCTGATACACCCCTTCATTCCCCAGCTCTGCTCTGGCCTGATACACCCCTTCATTCCCCAGCTCTGCTCTGGCCTGATACACCCCTTCATTCCCCAGCTCTGCTCTGGCCTGATACACCCCTTCATTCCCCAGCTCTGCTCTGGCCTGATACACCCCTTCATTCCCCAGCTCTGCTCTGGTCTGATACACCCCTTCATTCCCCAGCTCTGCTCTGGCCTGATACACCCTTCATTCCCCAGCTCTGCTCTGGCCTGATACACCCTTCATTCCCCAGCTCTGCTCTGGTCTGATACACCCTTCATTCCCCAGCTCTGCTCTGGCCTGATACACCCCTTCATTCCTCAGCTCTGCTCTGGTCTGATACACCCCTTCATTCCCCAGCTCTGCTCTGGCCTGATACACCCCTTCATTCCCCAGCTCTGCTCTGGTCTGATACACCCCTTCATTCTCCAGCTCTGCTCTGGTCTGATACACCCCTTCATTCCCCGGCTCTGCTCTGGTCTCTCTGCTCTGGCCTGATACACCCCTTCATTCCCCAGCTCTGCTCTGGTCTGATACACCCCTTCATTCCCCAGCTCTGCTCTGGTCTGATACACCCCTTCATTCCCCAGCTCTGCTCTGGCCTGATACACCCTTCATTCCCCAGCTCTGCTCTGGTCTGATACACCCCTTCATTCCCCAGCTCTGCTCTGGTCTGATACACTCTTCATTCCCCAGCTCTGCTCTGGCCTGATACACCCCTTCATTCCCCAGCTCTGCTCTGGTCTCTCTGCTCTGGCCTGATACACCCCTTCATTCCCCAGCTCTGCTCTGGTCTGATACACCCCTTCATTCCCCAGCTCTGCTCACAACACAAACAAATGAAAGGTGAGAGGTGAAATGAAAGTGCAAGAACAATGATTAAGGAGTAAACTTCAGAGAAGAGAGAGAGAGAGAGAGAGAGAGAGAGAGAGAGAGAGAGAGAGAGAGAGAGAGAGAGAGAGAGAGAGAGAGAGAGAGAAAGATACATGAATCACCTCACTATGCAAAAAGACCCAATTCTAACCATAAAACATGAAAACATCATTAACTTTATAATCAGCAACTGTAGGGATTCACCTCCCAATCACCTCGATCAGCGAGAGAGAGAGAAAGATAGCGAGGGATGAAGGGAGAGAGAGGCAGATGTAGGTATGGAGGGAGAGGGAGGGAGGGAGAGGGATGTAGGGAGTGAGGGACAGAGAGAAAGAGAGGGAGGGATGGAGGGAAGCAGAGATGGAACTTCTGAACAGGAAGCTGCTAGCGATTACATCACTTTACCCGGGAGGAGCACTTCCTGTTTGACATTCTTCACTCAAGACACACACACATTTGCCAGGAAACCTCCATCAAGACACACACACATACACACACACCCACCCACCCACACAAACACACACACACACACACACACACACACACACACACACACACACACATCCTAAAACAGCTCAGACCAAAGCTGCAGTTCACAAGATTTATTACCAATTAAAGCAAAGAAAATATCTTTTGATGTAGTGTGTGTGTGCCTATTGTCTCCAATAGAGTGATTGTTAAGTGGAGAGTTGAGTTCAGACTTCTCTGGGGTGGAGAGAGATGAAGTGTGCTGAGCTCAGCTGAAACTGGATCAAATACACACGTGTGAACTCTCTCCAGTGTGTGTGTGTGTGTGTGTGTGTGTGTGTGTGTGTGTGTGTGTGTGTGTGTGTGTGTGTGTGTGTGTGTGTGTGTGTGTGTGTGTGTGTGTGTGTGTGTTAATGAAGTAATGACCAGTGCATCAGTGTGGCTGGGTTAGTAAGGGATCTCTACCTGGCTCTGTTTGTGTGTGTGTTTGTGTGACCACTGTTCTGCTCCAGTGAAGTGGAAGGCCTCACCTCAGCACTCTGAGACAGCTGCACCCCAACACCACAGCTTCAGCCTGCCCATCACTGTGTGTGTGTTCATCTCTTTAGCCGCATGCACAGCCTCTCTTTGCATAGGGGTTTACCCCTGTCATCCCAGTAGTTTGACTGAGCCAAGCTGTCAGCATTTTAACCCTTCACACACAGTTCATTCTATAGTGAAACTCTGATCTGATCAGCAGATGAATGAAGTTATTGTATGGGCTGTGTTGGGCCAACCTGGGTTTAGAACTCGACGTAACATAGTAAATGTAAATCCGGGACACTCCAATTAGTATGATATGTTATGTTTCATATGGTATGTATTCATTTGTGGATGTCCATCATCCATTTCATATGATATGTTATGAATTACAATTCGAATAAGTTCCGAATTTGCAAAACGTATGATATATTACAAATTCTAATTTGTTGTTGCTAACATTAGCTAGATGGCTAACGTTAGCTAGGCTAGGGGTTAGGGTTAGAGGCTAAGGTTAGGGTTACGTTGGGGTTAGGGTTAGCGTTAGGGTTAGCGTTAGGGTTAGCTAACATGCTAAGTAGTTCCAAAGTAGCTAAAAAGTAGTAAGTAGGTCTGTGTTGGGCTGTGCTGGCCTAGGCTGGGCTGTGTTGTGCTATGCTGTGCTGTGCTATGTTGGGCTGGGATGTGATGTGTTGGGCTGTGCTGTGTTGGGCTGGGCTGGGCTGTGTTGAGGCTCAGGTGTGAGGGCAGCAATGGCTAACATCAAATTAGGACACAGAAAAAATATTTCCTCTCCATCATACACACCTCCTGGATTGGAAAATACGTCAAGTGAGAAAAGAGAGCGAAGTAGAGAAGGAGAAAGGAGAGAGGAACACTGTGTGACATCGGCTGATGTAAAAGGGGCTTTATAAATACATTTGATTGATTGATTGATTGAGAGGAGGATGTACTTGCTTGCTCATTTTGCAGCACTATATTCTCATCAGTTGTAGTAGCCTATTCAGCATTTCCACAAACAAGGAAACAAACTACACTGAACACCTTCCTAATATTGAGTTTGGACTCTACAAGGTGTCGAAAGCGTTCTGGCCGATGTTGACTCCAATGCTTCCCACAGTTGTGTCAAGTTGGCTGGATGTCCTTTGGGTGGTGGACCATTATCGATACACACGGGAAACTATTGAGTTTGAAAAAACCCAGCAGTGTTGCAGTTCTTGATAAAAACGTGTGTGCCTGGCACTTACTACCATACCCCGTTCAAAAGCACTTACTTTTTTTGTCTTGCCCATTCACACTCTGAATGGCACACGTACACAATCCATGTCTCAATCGTTTCAAGGCTTAAAAATCCTTCTTTAACCTGTCTCCTCCCCTTCATCTACACTAATTGAAGTGAATTTAACAATTGACATCAATAAGGGATCATAGCTTTCACCTGGATTCACCTAATCAGTCTACATAAGGGAAAGCGCCTGAATGCTGATTGGCTGAATGCCATGGTATATCAGACCATATGACATAGGTATGGCAAAACATGTATTTTTACTACTTGATTTAGGTTGGTAACCAGTTTATAATAGCAATAAGGCACCTCGGGGGGTTCGTGACATAGGGCCAATATACCGCCGCGTTGCGTTGGGCTTAAGAATAGCCCTTCGCTGTGGTATATTGGCAAAATACCACACCCTTTTTGGGCCTTAATGCTTAATTATACAGTACCAGTCAAAAGTTTGGATACACCTACTCGTTCAAGAGTTTTTCTTTATTTTTACCATTTTCTACATTGTAAAATAATAGTGAAGACATCAAAACTATGAAATAACACATATGGAATCATGTAGTAACCAAAAAAAGTGTTAAACAAATCAAAATATATTTTATATTTGAGGTTCTTCAAAGTAGCCACCCTTTGCCTTGATGACAGATTTGCACACGCTTGGCATTCTCTCAACCAGCATCATGAGGTAGTCACCTGGAATGCATTTCAAGTAACAGGTGTGCCTTGTTTTTATCATATTACTCCAGTGCTAGCCTCTCTACACGGGCTTCCTGTTAAGGCTAGGGCTGATTTCAAGGTTTTACTGCTAACCTACAAAGCATTACATGGGCTTGCTCCTACCTATTGTTCCGATTTGGTCCTGCTGTACATCCTTACACGTACGCTACGGTCACAAGACGCAGGCCTCCTTATTGTCCCTAGAATTTCTAAGCTAACAGCTGGAGGCAGGGCTTTCTCCTATAGAGCTCAATTTTTATGGAATGCTCTGCCTATCCATGTGAGAGACACAGACTCGGTCTCAACCTTTAACTTGTTAGGGAGTGGCAGCTGAGGGGTCGGTTTTGGAGAGCCTGGCGTGCCCAAAGTAAAATGCCTCCCATTCAGGCCCAGAAAATAGGATATGCATATATTTGGTACCATTGGATAGGAAACACTCTGAATTTTCCAAAACTGTTAACCATTTGTCTGTGAGTAAAACAGAACGCATATAGGAATTTCTGTCCCCTCCCTCATGAAAATGACCATATAAGGGCATATGAATGCAGTACCCATCGCTTCCTTTAGATGTCAACAGTCTCGAGACAGTGTATTTTTTTCATTTTGGATGAATAAGACCAGAGAAGAAGAGCAAACAAGGAAGTCCCTCTGTCATGTAAACAGAATGGAACGCACGCTCCCGTGAAGTCATGCAGTGTCTTTTTTACCGTCGTTATCGATCAGTTTATATTCCGGTTGATTTATAATAGTAAATATACGTAAAAGTGTTCCTAAGGATACATTTAAAACTATGTTTGATTGTTCTTGGACAAGTTTATAGGTATAAGATGAACGAGTTCGCGTCACGTTTTATTGGAGTAGTGGAAGCTGTCGTTTCTGATTATAACGCGCAAACCAAATGGAGGATTTATGGATAAAATACATTACTTTTTCTAACAAAAGAACCATGGATTGTCTTCGGTGGACACTTAGGATGACCTCAGCAGAAGTTCTTCAACAGGTAATTGATTTGTTTTTGCTGTGAAATGTGTTATGTGTGTGCCATGATGGCTAATCGATACATGGCTATGGGAAAAATATGTGAGGTGCTACTCTCAAACAATCAAATGTGCTGCTTTCGCCGTAAAGCCTTTTTGAAATCTGACAACGCTGTGATATTGCCAAGAAACAGAGCTTTTGATGAGTATGGAACACTTGTTTAATAATGTTTAATAATTCAACTTTTGGATTTTGAATTTGGCGCCTTACATTTTACCTGGTAGTGTCGGGAGCAGCCCGCTAGTGCCCCAGTGATCCCTGAGAAGTTAAGTCTTTATTGAAGACTCATCTCTTCAGTAGATCCTATGATTGAGTGTAGTCTGGCC